>JAHZNP010000887.1:0-33304 GCA_020615345.1 Triops cancriformis
AGCTGTTACGAAATTTATGGAAGTAGCCACACATATGTAAATAGCCCCCTTTCCCTGCCCCCCCCCCTGAATATTCTGTATGTTCCCCCTGGTGCTGTTGTTACTGTTCCTGAAAGTTTACCTTTGTTCATGTTGTATTTGTTTCATCGTTTCACCGCAATAGGCGTAAGCCTACGCGGGTTGCCCAATAAAAAAAAATAGGTACTATTAAATAATATCTAATAATACAGTTATTCACTTAGTTGACGAGGAAGTCTTTCACACGCTTTCAAATGATGTGGGATTGACTAGGTAGTGTTATTGGAAGAATGGTTTAAACAACAGAAATTCATTGCCATTGCATAAATATGGTAATGAGTGCAATAATTATTAATTTTTTTGCATTTTTTTACTTCTCTAATTGAGTGAACTTGGTCTCATTAGTATGAGTCTTTTGTATAGCGAAAACGTCCCCCTAGCTGTACAATTTGGACAGGTAGTTGAGCAATAAAAGCAGATTTAGTTAATACCATCGCGTGTAGAACAAGAGGCGACGCCTAAAAAGCGGCGCTTTTTAGCAAACGTGTCTTAAAAGGAGCGTTGGGTACAATGGAAAATTCGCAGCTAATGTGATTTTGAGAACACCATGAGATTGTTTAGGCGCGTGATCGTACGCAGCAGCGGAAGCACAAAGCGATAACTTCTGTAATTGTAATAAGACTAGCACCAAGGAATAATCCCATATTACCACCTACTTCACCTAAATAGTTCAAAAAAGGCAAAAGTGAACACATGCGTTGTTACTGTTTTACAATATAAAGCTTTCTTACCGAGCCATTTAATTATCGTGGAGGTGTGACTTATGCGAATTTGGTAGGTAAACGAAGAGTAAAAAAAATGAAGAACCACCAAATCTTGTGTGGAATTCTCCAGCGCGGTAAGATGGTATTTGCTAATAAGTAGGTCTTTGTTAATTTGGGCGTAACTAGGCGTGACGTCGTAATATTCGTTGACACATTCGATGGGACACACGTCGTTCGGTCCTAAGTCGATGTTAATTAAGTTCTTTATTTATACTTGTTTCATTTACTTTCCAAAGGAACTCCTAGTCCACCTGTAGTATCCCAGTCTAAGGCAACGAACACGCCAGGGTCGCAGAACTGTGTTGTGGAATCTGAAAGAGAAAAATGTTTCTTGCCGTACTGTTGAAGAGCAATGCATTTTTCAGGTACAAAAGTTAGAATTCGTAAAACTGAAAGTTCTTTTAAAATATTGTTTTAACTTGTGAATGTGCGTACTTCCGTGGTTCATGAAAGCAGCCGAACAATTGAACAAACGTTGAAAATTCTTCTGGTACATAGCATAGTAGCAGTTTTGTTCAGTGTAGTAATCATATTCTGGAGTTTTGAGCCGCCTGATTTCAGGATCATTGCTGTCAACGCAGACGTAAGGCGCCAAGTAATTCTGCTTAAGTTCGCTGTTATCAACCTATAAACAAGTAGACTTAGCTAGTAAGTAAACAATTGATTTGTGCAAAAAACATTTAATATTTCAAGGGTAATTAATTGTCGCCCGAATGTCGAAAGTTAGCGAATTGAAATTGAAGTGGATGAACATCGATAGAATGAATAAGGAAAGGTAAACGAGATTACCATGGATTTACTAATCGGTGCCGAAACCCACGCGTTAGGCCATGCAAAACGCCCGTTTGTATGCAAAACAGATTCGGGGTGGCTGGCTGGATTTGATACGGCGTAGTACAAGCCTTGTTGGAGAATATACTCCGCTTTTATCAACGATTCATTGAAATCTGGTAAGGAAATAAAATTATAAAGACAAAAAAAATTCAAAGATAAAAAGGATTTTACTTATAATATGTTTGCTGTTTGGTAAAGCGTAGACAACAAAACCAGCATCCCGGGATTCGTAAGTTTGTCGGATCGATTTCCCATGAGTGCTGATACAGCTTCCAAAAATGGTCACGAAGGGAACAGGATTAAAATATTTATCGCAGCATTCCTTACTCGTGAGCCATTGTCCTGCTTTGGTACAGACGAGTAACATATCTGTGCATCTGTTGGGGAAGTTGTAAGAATTTGTACAAATTTACTGAAGCTCAAATTTAACGTGTTTATCTTAGCATTTTAATCACGTACTGAATAGCCGCGCTTTCTATCACATCTTTTACTGTCGTGGATGCCTGAGCCAAAAGACGAGCAAGTTCTGTTTTATAGATGCTGTGTTCTTCAGTTTTTTTCATAAATTCAGCAAGAGGAGCGTTTTCCGACGTCGCGAGAGTTAAATATGTTGCCATAGTACCGTCAAACCCCAGTTCTACAATTTAAGTTAAATTCATAATAAAATTAAATCCTTTGAATCAGCACAGTTAGCGTCAATATTTAATTGGAAATAAATGGTCTCAACAATATTCGATAGCAAATGGACGAATTTAAAGCGTATGGAAAGAAAATTAACGGTACAGAATTTCGGCACAAAGAATTCTTTTTTTATATATATTGAGTGATCCGACTAGTTTGACATTGCTTTTTTTTAATGCCGTCGTAGGCCGTGCCTATTGACCGCTTCTTTTGTTGGTCATGCTTTAATCGTTACCTTTGTTTTGTAAATTCCTTAACCCATTTGAAGGCCAGTGCCTCTCTTTTGCACCACTTTTTAATTTTAGTATCAGGTTTCGAATTTCAATAATTTTGTAAAGGATTGGGATGGTGAATCCTGTACTTGAGGCCTAGGAGTGTTAAGTATTTCCGGTTTGTAGAGTGAATTTAAAAAGATTACTGTATGGGGAATTATTTTGGGCTTTGATAAAATGGTAAGTGCGCTAAAACGCAATTGTTTTTTGCTTAAAATTCATAGAAGCTTGGCCCTCTTGACCTTGCTTGATTTATGAAGATTACATAACACAAAACTCGGGCTTTATTATGTATTGAGTTTTTCTTGGCGCGTTCGCACCTTTCGCGCCAAAATTATACCAGCCGTGACTTTTCTCTTTACGTAACTTTCAGTGTGACAGTAATAATTAACTGCTTGCCATGAAAATGATCAAGTACTTGTTTTGCAACGAATGAATCCTAAGTAAGGCTGTATCATATATATAAAAATACTACCGTCAAGTCTAGTCATGTTGAAGATACTGGCATCGCAAATGTGAATATCGGGTAAGTCCATTCCCGCTGCTGTTGCTTCCTTAAAGTTGGTGAGGATTTCACTCGTTAGCGAGCGATTGGCCAAATTGGCGGCACTTAAGTAAACCAGATAAGAGGCAATAGCTAGAAAAGCCGCTACAATTACTGTCCACGAAATTCTGAGCCCGAATAACTCTTTCGGATTGACGATGTGACCCAAACCATGGCAACTGGTCGTTTGGCAGAAATCCACCAGTTTCTCGCATTGGCGCTTTTTGGGTGCTTCGTACAGAGCTCGAACCGCTGTCGTCTTCCTTAAAAAGTCTTCGGTGTTGAAAATGGGACGTATTATTGCACTGGGATATCCTCCGTACTTCTCCATAGCTCCGGTTGCATACTGACTTTAAGCTGAACAACGACACATTGTCGATCTTCTGCTTCAAGTTGTCGTCTAATGTCCAACCCTTATATGCCTCGTATGCACGCCATATGTTGCTCTCGGATAAGTAACACGTTAGTTTGACTACCCACTAGAAATTTTCCCAGGGTCCTCCCCAATATCTATTTATTGTCTTCTGGCTACCACGTTTACTTTTAATGTATTGGGCGTAAGGTAAGAACCGCCGAAGTATTTTACTACGAACTCTGATCAATACTTCGTACAATTTTCATGTATTACATATAATGGCAAGAAGCGATAGACCTTGTCATTATTACTGTGAATTATTATCACCCGACAGACTAAATCGACTCTGTTATGGCCGGAGACAATTCCAATTGTTTTAGCTTTTTCCATGCTTTCAATGAAACGATTGTCAAAAATGGATACGCTATTAAGAATCCGTAATTGCAAAAGCATTGTGCAAAATTGCTCTGAGTGGAGAAAAACGTGAAAAGAAGTTAATGGAAGCTTAAGTGGCGACGCAGCGGATACACAGGATCAGAAATTCCACCATCGTGATGAAGCTAACTCCCAGGAAAAGTCCTAAGTTGCCACCCACTTCACCTAATAGGTTACTTTATTACCAAAAACCAATTGCGAACTCATACTGGATTGTCCAACTTTTAGAGTTTATGATTAAGCCATCACGAACAAGAACTTACCTAGGAAGTTGGTGAACGTGGCTGTGTAACTCTTCCGAACTTGGTATCTGAAAGTTGTGTAAAAGAAGTGAAGGACTACAGGATCTCGTTCCAAATTGGTCTTCAGTATTTTGGCCGAGTCGAATTTGTTTAGCAAGAGTAGTTTGTTAATTTCCGCATAACTGGGCGACAAGCTGTAACTTTCTCTTACGCAGTCCAAGGGACAAATGTTGGTTTCACCTTTCACATAACTTTTACTCAACATTTCTTAGTCCTGAGACTTTTACTTTTTTACTTAACTCTTTATTATAAGCTATCCATTAGGGTGTATTAGATTGTATTTAAGTTATGAAATTACTTTCAACGGGAGCGCCCAATATTACCAAGCTAAGGTTGACGCCTACGATGTTGCTCGGATCACAGATCTTCGTGTCGTCTATCATAGATTATTACACTATAACTTCATGTCCATTCTGAAGTAAAACTGCGTGAGAAAATTTTAGAATATTACTTCCGTAGCTTGAGAAAAGTGACGAGCAGTTGTAAAAGCGCCTGTAATTGCGCTGATAGACAGACGTGATGCAGTTTATTTCGCTATAATAATCGTAGTCAGGAGTTTTCAGTTTCCGGTGAAGCGGATCGTTAGAAGCAATACAGGAGAAGGGCGCCAGGTAATTATTCTCCAGTTCCGTATTATCAACCTATTGTTTATGTGATTAGCTAGTTTTACATTTTCGCAAATATCCATCGGGACGAAATATTTGCAGCAAATTTTATGAATTGTTCAGTAAAATTAGTATTTAAAGTTAAAATATTGAAGTAAGGGAGTAAAGATTTGTGTTACCCCACGTACAAAATAACTGCATAAAACTAGTCACTAATTCACAGAAATAATCGAGTATCGCGCAAAAGGGTACCAAGTACCACGAAAGCCGAAGCCTGATGAGCAAGATGGGAGGAGTGCGTAATAGAAAGTACGTAAAAGTAGACAAGGAGTACGTAAAAAAATATGATCTAGTGCAATGTGGTGGAATTATACGTGGAATTAAAGCAAGAAAGCTCAGGGAAGAAAAGCACTTCTATATAGACCACTAAAAGAGTGGAATAGTAAATAAAAGATGAGATGGAGAAACGTTAGCTAAGAGAATAGGGAAAAGAGAAGTAATAAGAAATACAGAACCATTATCTCACGAAGAGTACATCTTGTGTTAAAAATATCAATTAGATATTAGTGCTGAATAGACCCTGCTATTATCGAATGCATGTAAAAATTAACTAAATATACAGTGCGAACCACGAATATGGCCCCTGCAAACAAAAATGGCCTTACTCAATCTCCTAACACAAGCTATCTTTTTCATTTTAGCCCATCGGAGGCCTCCTGCCTGTTGAGGTTTCTATTGTTGATGAGTGAGTTTAAATAGGCGCAGCATTCAAAAGAAAGTTATACAAAGGGCAACAAAATTGCACCATGATCAAGTGGGTTACGGGGTTAAAATCTTTTGGATTTCACAGCTTGTAGAACAAAAATAACCGTAGAGAGAATTAATTGGTATTACTTAGCAGATATATACTTTTGAAATGTCATTTCTGTCAACAAAAAGGCCGATATTATAGCAGCTGAGGATTTTTTTTAAGTTTACAGTGAAAAAGAAGATTGTGTACGTGTCATTACAGGGCAAAGAGTACTCACTATTTTTTCCCTCCTTTTTACTCATTCTTTTTTTTCATTCCCTTAGGTAGACAAGCGTTTGGAAGTCATTAGTTGTTATCTGAACTAGTTTTGGCATAATTGGTGGGGGAAATTTAGTGTACATTATTGTTCTGCAGCTTCGTTGGGAGTTTAAATCTTTGATAGGATTTCGCGTGGGTTCCCAAATTTCAGCCCATACTTTCATAATGAACTCTTGGTTCAAGTTGTTTGCTTGCTGAGTGTACAGTACATTGAACTGGCATGTGCGAACCATTGTATCTGTTTTCCAAACGTCGTGAAAGTATTAGGTTGTTCGTTAAGTCCGTGCGTATTTTTAGTGACAATCTGACAACGAATTTCTCTGTACGTAACGACTTTTTTAAATTGTGTATGTACCGTTTTGTTCTGCCACGTAAGCCTAACGGGAGGGTAGATCGAAGATGCTCTTCTCCCAAAACATCTTGTGTTTTTTTCAAAAAACTGATCGAGGTGCTTTTTTATGGCCTCCAGATTTTCGAATTTTTTCCCATAAAGAAAATTTTGAAGAAAGATAAAAAGATGATAATCCGATGGAGCAATGTCAGGACTATAAGAATTGTGCAACGGAACATGCGTGGAAACTTCGAAATTTTTTTGTCAGGGCGGCAAAGGTGTGTTTTTGTCTTATGGAAGTCTACGGCTCTTCTGTTGGCCAGGCTGATGCCAGACTGGTGCGGGAGCCTGACGTCCGCCGTGTTCACGTTTTAGCTTATTTCGGGTGGATCACAACGCTTTTACGCGATATACTAACGATCTCCTGTATCTCCTCAATTGTCAAATGAGAGTTTGTGTCCACAAAAGTCATTATTTTGTCCGTATCGACCTCTTAAGTGCGACCGGTCAGTAACCATCTTAAATAAAAATTCCCACTTCGAAACAACGGACACCGTTTCCGCACCGCGTGATCGTTTAGGGCATCTGGACGATAAACTACAGAATGTTTTTAGTAGTTTCCAAGGCGTTGATACATTTGTGGAAATTATAACGCAAAAATGGCGAAAATTTCCCGCGGTACCGTTCACCTTTCAACGTTGAATAGAAATTTTATATTCACATCAAGAATTATCAAGCTGTGGTTTAAATGTCAGTGAGACACCAGACGTGCTTCTTTGTGAACACAAAAGAGCACATGGGCATTCGGAGAAATACCCGGACTGTTTTAATGTGAGAGTGGTCGAAATACGCACGGACTTAACGAACAATCTAATATAATGGAAAATAGCGCGGTTTTCTGAAATTGTTTACAAGTTTTAAACCATCATAGTTCTCAGTAGTACGCCTTAATTCACGTAAATTTTTTCAGATGTTTTTTATCTACAGATAAGTTGTTAATTCTCCTAAGACTTTCATTGTGTCTGCTTTGCTCATTTGTAAGGAAGGCTTTGCTGGTAGGATTGCTTCGTGGCGCTACTTCTGCGAATGACTAGGCAATTTACAAATTTACAAAGCTGACACTATAATATCCCACCAATGCTAACCAGTGTTGTGTAATTTGTCAAAAAATAAATATTATTACATTACAATTACTTTTTATTTAAAATTTACGATTACATTACAATTACACTTGAATAACGCAAATAATCGTTACATTACAATTACATTTGTAAAGTAATACATTACTTTGCCATTACTTTCGGTTAACAAAAAAAATTATATTGAAAACTGTTCTAATGTCCCACATTTTTAACTATACGAAAAGTAAAGTAAGTCTACTTACACGAGCTGTTATGAAAAAGATAGGTTAATTACTAATCAATTTTTAATGTCAAATGAATACTTCACACTTTACATTACTGGAAGCCATTTCACAACACCCTCCCTTCACAACACCCTTTAGTCGATCTAAGGCAGTGAAGTTCCAAAACACAAGTTCTTCCCCTTCCCCCCTTCTTTACAGGGTTTCTACATTTTCTCTAAGAAACCAAAGTAATTGTAATTGTAATGTAATTTGGCCTTTTTAAATTTACTAGTAAATTACATTAGAATTTTAGATAGAGTAAAATGTAATAAGTACATTACATTACATTTCCACAGAGCGAAAAATGTAACGAGTACATTATAATTACTTTAAGAAAAGTGATTGGCATTACAAATTACCATTACTTGTAATAATTACACAACACTGATGCTAACATGATACTTTCATGTGTGTAAATAAGAATGGACGTTTAAAAAGTTAACCGAAAGGCCAAACTGACGAGTAGCCTACGCCATTTGAAATGTTTGGAGTGCCTTCATTAACCAATCTATAAGCTTCCGTTTTATAAACTGCGAGTCGTACTATCCTAGACGCCAAATGATTTCCAGGGTAGGCAATAGTATTGATAGAAGACATTTTATGGCATTGCATGAGCCTCTTTTAAAGCCGTTTCTAATATCTCACCGAAAATTTTCGAATTTTGGCACTATTCTCAGAAGACTGTCCAATGACTTGGGGTTTACAATATGGTGGAGTAAAAAATAAGCGTCCCTTAGTGAAATGCAATAAGCCTTTGACGGGGCCATATTTGGGGCTCTGACTGGTACTCATATGGAGAAACATATATTACCACAGATTTTGTGATTGGCAGTGAAACCCACGAGTTAGGCCATGCGAAACGTCCTTCAGTATGTAACGTAAACTCTATATGTTCAGTTCGACTGGAGACTGCATAGTAAAGCCCTTCTTGCAAAATATACTCAGCTTTTATGAGCGTATTATCAAAGTCTATTGGAAAACAGCATGATATTCAAATTAGTTTTAATAAGGAGTTGAATCTTTACGAGTTCTTACTAATGATATGTCGTGCGTTGGGGATAGCATAAACGATAAATCCGGCATCTCTGGATGCGTATTCTTGCCGGATTTTCTTCCCGTGACTACTTGCGCAACTTCCGAAAATGCTGACATATTGCTGTTCCTGGAAAAATTCCGCACAACAATTTTTCGCTGGATACCATGTACCTGCCTTGGTGCAACCCATTAGCATATCGACGCACCTTTATTTACACAAAGTATTTTCTAATTTTAGTAAAGAAGTGGTTGTTTAAGAGGAATTTTCTGCCAACTTAATGCTTGCACGTTCGACTACGTCTTTCATCGTCCAGGAATTGTGGGACAGGATCCTGTCGAATTCCACCTTCAAGGCTTCCTGCTTCCCAGAATTAGTAAGTAAATCTTCCACAGCCGCATTGTCTGAGGTCGCCAAAGTCAAGTACGTCGCCATTGTACTGTTGAAGCCCATTGCTAAAGGAACAGTAATAGGAGTCAACTTGATGTTTAATTGGAAACGATTCACTTATGCTAAGCAGTATTTTAGAGCTATAAATTTTTGCGAAAGTTAGACACTTTCAACCTTCAAGTCTGGTGGCGTTGAAAATGCTTGAATCGCAAATGTGAATATCCGGTAGGACCATTCCATCAATAATGTCCTCGTCAACTTGCTCAAAAAATTCACTGTTCAGCTTGAACTTAGAAAGCTCCTCAATACTGTAATATACTGTCCTAATAGAAAGCAGTGCGAAAAGGATCACGACGATAGCCCAGCTAACACGGAAGTAAAGATGATCTTCACGATTTGCAATGTGAATCAAGCCGTGGCATGTTGTAGTGCCGCAAAATTGTTCCACTTGTTCACATTTTTTATTTCTTGCACTATCTTTTTGATTTTCTGAATTGGGTATAATGATTCTTTCATTTAGCGTTTCTTTGGCACTGTCTTTTTCGTCCGGCTTAAGAGTTTCCATCGTTCAACTGGTCTCCAACGCTCAATTTGCTCGCCTGGAAGTTCTTCGAGGGAGAGAGAAAATTTGGTAAAACCCTCTGGTGGTGAAACGTTAGGTATGAAGATAATGCTTTGCGTGATTTTTCACCATGCTGCAGGAATAAAGAACTTTTAAGGGTGGGAAGGCTGTCAATTTAATTAAAAGTTTTTGCTATGGTGTTGCACAGTAGTAATCTTGTTAATCCATGTATTTCCTAGCCACGCCTTTCTTTCTTTTTTCCATCACAGTTTTTCCGGTGTTTTTCTTTATTTCGTTGTCTTCGCTTGTGATTAACTGTACATTTTAGCGTTCACATTTCTTTTTGTGCATTTGGCCCCAGTGAAACTAGATGTTCGCGTGAATTTCATTTTGCCAGTACGTTTTGGAATGTGGACTTGGGCGAAAATGCCGTTTTGCGATTATTACTGCAGTACTGCCCTTTAATGACTGTGCTTATTTGTGTATCGGCCTTGAGCTGCAGCAGATCTTTTCGCGCTCGCTTGCACTGTTTACTTCTCAGCAGAAAGATCTGCAAGACGGTCATCTGGCAGGAAGAACTTCAAGGTCAGAAGTAATGACGGTAACCAAAAATAAAGTAGATAAGGAAAACCATTTAACCAAGGTTAAAGCAAACATACTCTAGAAGATAATATAAAAAACGGAACATTTTTAATCCAACAGGCATCTTCAGCGATACTGCAACTAAGATCGAAAATCGGGATATGGCTTTATAGAGTCCCCCTTAAAAACAACGATATTTTTAATGCGAAGAGAGATAGGAACGTGTTGAGATCTTCTTCCTCGAATACGGTAAGTTTTAACATAGAGAGAAAAATACTAATGTACCAAACGCGCACTAAAAAGTATACTAAAATGTATACCAAACACATTGGATGCAATATTGGGATTCGATGAAAAAATGTCCCGTGAGCAATGTTTATTCAAAACGCACTCTGTAATTTCCTCACATAAACCCAAATTGCAGGTTTTGCCTCGTCAATGAAAATTTAACTTTTTCTTCTTAAATAGTAGAGACAACTTCTCAAAGAAAGCGAAGGATGATAATGTGTCGCTTTTTGCATAGTTCATGTTAGAGACAATACAAATAAACAAGGAGCTCAAGGTCTCTTTGCTTCGCTTTAGATAGCTATCCATAAATAACGTGTGCACGTCGACCTATTTTAGTGTTATATATTCTGCCTAACAATGTAGTTTATCAATAATAGCCAAAAAGATGTTATGAAAACTCTATAAACATCTAGCTTTTAAGAAGCAGACAAGTCATAACAGCTTATATTTTTCTAACTTCCTATGAATCGGTAATGTGAAAGTTATCAAAGGTGTGATGCAGTTTGATCTCAGATACTGAGTAAACTATGTGAATAGAGCGCCTTTCCGTAATTTCCGATGTTCAATCAAGATGTTAATAAAAATTGATGGACTTCTTTAAAAGCCAATTTCTCACAGCTAGGTATACAGTTATCGTCTATAAAACCTTTATTTGCATTTATCGGGATCATAAGTGTGCTCGTAAAATTAACGAAATTACGAGCTCAATGTCACGGTCTGCTCGAGTCAGGACAGGACTCCACCGCCATCTCATGGTCCAAGTTCTAAAAGTCTTTCCCAATCAGAGTTTGACTCCCCTTGTAGGATATTCCTTCTTGAGATATCAACTAACCATAGCGTTTTCTCTCGGTAAAAAACGCACGAGCAGAAGTATGTAGCCAACTAGTGACGTCACAACCCCGTGTCCCGGCCGATGCCCTTTTACTGCAGCCTTCGCACAAAGATGGCGTGTGCAGACAAAAAGTGATCCTGTATTGAAAACAGTGCAATTTTCACTGGGCTTGCTTTGCAAATGGGGCTTTTTAGTAGCAGACCACAAGCTGACGAAGAAGAAATTATTGTCCGTCCTAGTTTTGCTTACCACTATCCCCCTAAACATGGTTAGTATCCTCATTTATTTGTTAGCACTCTTTGCTAATAGTCACTGTCAATTTATCCCGTTACACAGGAAGTTTTTTCGGAACACATTTTATCATGGGTGGAGAGAAATTTGATGTACAGCACCCGGAAGCCTATTTGTTCGGGGACAATTCTGACCTAAACCTTCTAGGTGGTAGACCAGCCCCGGTAGTATAATTTTTCAAACCAATTGACAAGTAGTTGTAACACGTTCGGTGTAGTTCCCCTATGCTGCTCCCCAAGCTAATGAACCGACGAGAACCTTGAAAGCACTCGTGAACGTAAGAAAGGAATCTCTGCGCCTGGTCAAAGCTGCTGTGGACGCTTCCAAAGAAGAAACCGTACAAGATTCGCAAGAGAATGTTGGCTTCAATATAGAATTCGTACTGGACAGTGACAGCCCTTGTTCGGTTAATATACATTACTTTTGCTTTGAAGAAGTGCAAAGTCAAGGTGTCATGTAAGTTTTACTTCATAACTTGAAAAAAAACGTGTTAATTTGTCTTTTCTCCTCGAATTTCAAGGTATCGGTCTAGACATGATACTTGCAAAGCTGGACCGTATTTTTATCCCATGGGAGCTAATCAACAGTTTTCTCAATCTTCGCATGTGTTTTATCCTGCACATTTTAACGAGGAGGAATTGTCATACAGTTCTGATACGGAATTAATTCCAGTAGCCATTCAAGTGGTCGCTGAAGAAGGCGAAGGTAAATACGATTCTAAAAGAGACATCCGTGTGTAACTTGTATTTCTTTGCAGATCCTCGTCAGTCTCACACCACATACGCAGTTATAGAAAAACACTCGGATGGCTCGTATTTTATCAAGGCTTTGAAACAAAAATTGTTTGTTGACGGTCTGTGCTATTTGTTGCAAGAGATTTATGGTATAGAAAACAAACATTCTGAGAATGTCCGAGTAAGATATGAAGAATAAGTATTTCGTGTGAAAATGTTTTTTTAAACAATCTTTTGTTGTAGATTATTGGAGACGATTTGGATGACAACCTAGCCGAGTGCATTATATGCATGTCCGATGTTCGAGACACGCTCATTTTACCTTGTCGCCACTTATGTTTGTGCAACGCGTGCGCGGATTCATTACGCTATCAAGTACTGGACATTTTATTATGTATTTTCTTTTCCTTATTGGAAGATTTCACATTAGGCCAACAACTGCCCAATTTGTCGCGTTCCTTTCCGCGCTCTTTTGCAAATTCGTGCAGTTCAGAAAATCGCTGAAGGCAGAGAGACAAATAGTGAAAGCAGCACTGTGGCAAACCAAGATGGAATCCCACCTGGGTATGAACCTGTGGCTCTGGTAGAAGCACTAAACGGACCGTATTTAATGGCAAGAAACACCGAAGAAAACGTTAGCAAAAGGTGAAATGTTTATTTCACGTTGGTATTTTAAAGTAGTGATATAGGTTGTGTAAAACATTTTCTCGACACAATTATTTTCTTTAATTTTCTAGGAGTCGAAAAGCTATCAGGAGTCCGTCTACGCTATCGAGCGCCGGTATTGTTCAACACGAAGAAGTACGGGAAAAGGAAATTCTCAATACCTTCAACGAATTAACTTTATATTCTTTTTCCCAGATCATGGCTAGTCTTGGATCTCGAGGAAGCAGCTCAAGAAGTAAGTCAGGACGTCGCCAGCGAAACAAAGAGGTGGCATCTCCTTCAAGCATTGAAGCCGGCTTGGAAGCAAGTGTGACTAGGAAAGAGGAAACGACGCCGGAAGAATCTTTGCCTGCGTCTGTGGAGGTTGTAAGCGAAGTAGAAAAAGACAGTACGCCTCAAGAGCACTCGGAAGAAGATTGTCCTACGTGCGGTGAAATATTGGCTTCCGTGGGCGAATCTCTCAACTTGGACAGAGATCATGGTCGTGATTTCGACGCTGATGTTGAACTGGTGGCCGAAAGGACAGCTTTGAACGACGGGAATGAAGGTCTGAAAGCGAAAGTAGAAGCGGTGAATTCCTTGTTGTTGAGCCAACCCCAATCTGCCTATTCCCAGTCACAGCTTAACAATTTGGGCAGGCGGTCGTTGGGTCACAGAAGTCAGAAAATTAGCAGCGGCCTCAGGCGAGTAAAGAGCGGTAGCGAACGATTACATTCCCCTAAAGCGACACCATCAACAAGTTCGACGCCTGGTACTCCGCAGCCTTTGAGTCATGCTTCGTTGCGGTCTTCGGGCGAAAGTTTCAGTTCGGCAGGGTCAACCAAAAAGCTTCTGAATAGGACAGAACATGATCTGAATGGGAGCATGAGTTAGGTCTGCGTTATATTCTTAAGGAAAATTTTATCTCTAATCGTAACTAAAAATGAACAAGCTAAGCAAGCAAACGCGGGCTCGGTTTTATTATCTAACATAATGTGTACTGATCTGGCCTCTTACCTTTTAATGTAGGTTGAGTTCTTCTTTGCCTTTGTTGGAAACAAAAGGTATAATAAATTTTATGAACCCTCAATGTTTACTATGAATACACATCCAATACTGTACGTTTGCATTTCGTTATCTGTGATCGGATGTTTTTGTTAATTTTTACATTTATTTCGTATGAAATTGTGTACTTTATAATTTGCATGTAGTCATTTGATTCATCTTTAGTATCGTACGCCCCTCATTCACACAGTTTCAGCCCATGAGATTTCCATTATTATCTTCTTTCTAAAAGGTCTTCTATCTACGGGTTCTTCCATGTTAGCCAATCTGGACAGCCTTCGCATTGCCTATTTTCTTTGTAGAGGATTCCTAACGATCGAGAAGAGGATTTTCTTGGGTTCAGTTCAAGCAACTTAACTTGTTTTTTCCTTTATAGATTTCATGCTTTCAAGTTAACTTTTTGCCATTTCGAAGTGGTTCTGATTGGTTCGGATAGCGGACTCCCGACGATATTATCGCTGGTTATCGTTATTGCCAAGGTTTGCACTAGCACGATGCTGTTGCCCTATTTTTTTTACCGCAGGATTTAACAGAAGCCTCCCAGTTTCCTCTATAACGCAGGTTTTCTTCAAGTCGGCTTTTAAGAAACGCGAGGGAATTCAAAAAACGCATTCCTCGCGTAATTCGAGGTTTCTGGAATCCTTCTAATTCTTGCTGGATTTGAGATTTAATGTCTTCTTATTACTAACAGTTTAAAAACTGAGAGGTTAACATAAAATCTGAAGTGAGAAGTAAAAAATGTAATAAAATTTGAAGAAATAATGCTTAACGTTTCTATTGGTTCAGTAAAAATCACTAGGCGAGGTCTAGGCGAAGCTCCGCCTAATTTGTGCTTTGTGTTGTTTTGATCTTGGACGGACCGTAAGTTGACAGAGCAGTATGGAGATTAAACAGAGGTTTTAAAAGGCGTATATTAAATTCCAATCCATCCAATATTCGGAAAAGAATGCGAGCTTATCGCTCCCGTGGAGCTCATTTGTTAAACGTCAGCCCTACTTTGCAGCATATGATGAACGTACTCCGTGATCATCACACTCAAGCCAACGGTGTCCCTTTACGACGATTTAATCCCCGGATTGGAGTAGGCTCATCTCCTCGTACTGCAGTGATAAGCGCACTCGTCAATTCCCGGCACGCAGATCATACGTACACTGCGACAGATAACGGTTCAGACAGTGATTGCAGTACCGTCGCCGTCGAGTTTGAAGGCCCTGGCTCTGACGAGTACAGGTTCCGTAGATTATCGCATTCAGATTCAGTAAGCTTGCCGGTATCCCTTGAAAATGTCTGATTCTTACCGTTTCTTTTAATTAGGTTTTGGAAGGGTTAAACGAGTTACGGATAGCTCGACTATTCTGTGATGTAGTCCTGAAAGTAGAGCACGAAGAATTCCCTGCCCACCGTGCCGTTCTAGTAGCAAGCAGTCCTTATTTTAGAGCTATGTTCACTAGCACGTTAGCTGAATGTCAACAAGAAGTGGTAACGCTTAATGGGGTAGATGCTTGCAGCGTAAGCCTTTTACTGCAGTATGCGTATACGAGTCAAGTGATAATAACCCAAGCCAATGTACAAAACCTACTCTCTGCATCAAATCTTCTTCAGGTAAGCTCGTAGCATTCATACCTGCATTGTAATAATTAACCCTTATTTTCCAGATGTTGAGTGTCAAGGATGCGTGTTGTAGATTCTTGGAAGAACATATGGACGCGTCCAATTGTGTTGGTATTCAGGGTTTCGCCGAGACCCATGGTTGCACCCAGTTACAAGAAAGAGCCAAAACTTTCACTTTAGAGTGAGACAGTTATTTACGCCTACAACAAGCAAGTTTTATCAGAGAAAATGTGCTTTATTAGAAATTTCATGGCCGTGGCTGAACAAGAAGAATTCCTTGCTTTAAGCGCACCAAGATTAATTGATATTATCCATCAAGATGCACTGAACGCAGACAAAGAAGAGTCTGTCTTCCTAGCAGTTGTACGTTGGTTAAAACACACTTCGGCTAGGCAGGAATCTTTCCACGAAGTAAGTTCCTTCGTTAAACTACGTGTGTAAATTATCCTTTGCTTTAGGTGTTAGAACATGTCAGACTGCCATTGATCAGTCCGTATTTTCTTCACGATTATATAGCCAGTGAAGAATGCATAACTACCTCACCACATTGCCTGCAACTCCTGGAAGAAGCGCGCCTGTACCATTTGTTACCAGATCGTCGCCCTGAATTTCATTGCGCACGTACAAGGCTCCGGGATAACGCACACCTACTCCAGGTTTAGTCTTCGGTCTACTTGGTTTTTAGCATAATATCTCTATTCTTTCTTCCCTGTCCGTGTCTCTGAGTTTTTTTTTTTTAATTGGGGAATTTAGCGTGAGCTGGGCTCGTTGCCGCCCTCGTCTATTTACCGTATTATCTTACATATGTCTCACTCTTTACATGCCACACATTCACACACATACTAAATAAAAGGGGGAAAAAGAGAAAAGGGAAAAAGCGAAAGAACATATTAGGTATGTATTAGGTAAGTATGTATTAGGTATGTAATTTTCTCATTGCCGAGTTAAAAAACGTCCAGAGAGGAACAAAGGCTTTTGGCTCCGTGAGGAGAACTTGGGGACTAAATTGCAGTTTAATTCGGGATAGTTGTCGTAAGAGAATTGCTGTATTTTCGTTAACGCGTCTACACTTGAAAAATATGTGTAGTAAATCTTGGTTTGAATAGTTGTTACAAGTACATGTCATGTCGTTAGTCTTCTTTATGCGGAAAAGATACTCTTTAGTCGGGAAATGTGTAGAACGTAGTCTTGTTAACGTCGAAACAGTCTTTTTGTCTACTTTCAGTTTGCAGATTGGTAGCTTTGAGGGTATAACATCTAAATCTCGGTGTCTAAGTTATTTTATTGATCACTTACCTATTTATTATTATCTATTATTATTTATTATTTGTTATTAGTTACTTATTATGTATTAATAGTTTATTTATAAGTTAGTTTAACTACTTTTTATAATTTTTGTAGGTTATTGTGGCCGCAGGTGGGGAAGATGATAAAGTAGTATTGCGGTCTGTTGAATGTTACAATCCAGTCAAGCGCCAATGGCAAGTCTTGGCTTGTTTACCCTACGCTTTAAGGTACTAATTTCAAGCAAAAAGGCACAGCGAAAAAATTGAACGCTCTATCCTTGCAGTAAGCACGGTTTGGCTGTATCGGGTCAAAATGTGCTCTTTTTGGCGGGTGGTGAATTTCCGGATGGCAACGTGTCGAACTTCTTGTGGCGTTATGATCCCTTATGTTGCGATGCCTGGCAGCAGATGCCCCCTATGCTAGTACCTCGTTCAGAGCTGGGTAATTGTCGTTACTTCCCCCAATGAAATAAAGTTATGATTTTTGTGAATTAGGCCTAGCGGTAGTTGATGGTTGCTTATTTGCTGTTGGCGGGTGGCAAGGGTCACATCGACTTGATTCCGTTGAGAAGTACGATCCCCGAAAGAACCAATGGGAAGTGGTATCAAAAATGAAAACTGCTGTGACTAGTCCTGCTGTTGCTGTGTACGAAGGGTTTCTCTACGTTATGGGTACCTGATTTAAAAGTTTAAAATTTTGAGTAGCATTTGACTTTTATTTTGTTACTTCTTCAGGTGGTGCTATAAAAGAGGAAGGTGACGGGATTGATACAGTCCAACGTTACGATCCCAGAGCCGATACTTGGACCGAAGTAGCTCCAATGCTTATCAAAAGAAGTGGAGCAGCTGCGTGTGTGCTACATGGAAAAATCTTCATTATAGGTAATTTTGGTGCGGTAACTCCGCGAGACATTTTAACCGAATCATAGCTCTACCATAAAAAAGTCAACCGAGCAGAATGCGTTTGTCCGAAAATTTGTATTCATCAATCGCTATATATACTATAAACATAACTTAAAACAAGAAACTTCAGTTAAACATGTCTGCGTTCGTTTCATTCAGGATTTGACAATGTCATAAGGATGCTAAGTTGTTTGTCCCAACGCGTTTGATTGGTTGATTTTCAGGGCAGTTTGTAATTTAGTAGCGGATCTACGCGAAATTATATAGCACGATCTGTTTTTTGTTTGGATTTTGGTTTGGAATAATATCACTCCTTTATCATTTTCATTTACAAGGAGGATGGCATGCTGCGACTGAAAACACCAACAAAGTTGAATGCTACGACCCGTTCAGTAACACGTGGGAATTCAGAGCTCCGATGTGTGAGAAACGCTACAGACCAGGTAGTTACTTTTCACTCCGATTTAATTTTCAAATATAGCACTGCTTAAGGATACGGTGCGCCCAACTGTGCTGTATGCGAATTGCAAGTTAAATAGTTCCAGCAATTTCGCAAAAACTAATCCGTATTTTTAAAAAAAGTCCTCGATAGCAAAGAGTTGGAGCGTAGTGTATATTGCAAACCATTAAGATTTTTAAGAATAATTGCTGAGCAAATTTGTTCAAAGCAAGTCGAATGTCAGCTTTTTTGGAGAAAGGCAGTTTCACTTGGTCGTAAGATTCACTAGAGCTAATTCGAAGTACTTTTAGCGAAAACAGAACTGAAGTCCAACATAGCTTTTGAGTTATAAACTGGAATTTATAACTCTTCACGTGCGTACTCCAAAATTAATGGTTTGAAATTCTGTTTTCGCCTAGTAGTTGGTTAAAAAGTGCTTTATCTCAGCGATGTGGATTAGATATAATAATTCAGAATTCTATTGACAAGAGTTCAGTATTGAATATTGCAGGTTTTGTGAAATCGACTAAACCATTTAAACATAATTTCCCAATATCATATTTAGGGGCACCTCAGCCCAAAGTTTTACTGACTCTAAATGTGTAGGCGTGGCCAACGTGGACGGCAAAGTGTATGTCATGGGTGGGCAAGAAGGTTGGGATCGCTACCACGATAGTGTTGAATGCTATGACGTCATTCAAGATGCGTGGAACGTCGTGGACGAGATGCCATCCCCTCGCTCGTGGTTGGCTTGTGTTGCATTCCAAGTAACATTTAATTTATTCACTTAGCAGCTACAGTACAAAAACAAGTTATCCATTTTTCAAGTTCCGTGTTTTACTTACCCTGGTATCTTTCTGTTCTTTTTAAGGTAAAGAAAGACGTTCCTCGGGATAAATCCTGACAAGAAAAAAATGTCTGTGCAATTTAGTGATATGCCATAAGAACTACAGCATTTTTTTGGAGAATAATATGGCTTCTGTATTTGATATTACTTTTTTTCTCGTGGAATGTGCGTTTCAATGTAAATAGTTCACTTTGTCCCTTGGAAAATCACATTACATTATCTTTGCTATATCACAAGACTAAGGCAAACCCGTTAGATAAAACCCATGACTAAAAAATTAACGTCGATAATGAACTAGTTAGCGTGTCATAATTGTACCCATTTGAGCCATGACTTCAGCTTGTACTGGACCCACCGGAATGCGCTCGCCGTCCACGGTTAAATTGCCTTCTTGATTCTGAGGCTCTAAACGAAACGCTTTCACCGGAATTAGCTGCACAAATGGACATTTCACATGCGAGCCATCGCTTAAACCCGTTAATACCTTTAAATTGAAAGGTGTAAAAAGAAAAAAAGGGGGGTAATTAACATTGGAACTCCCTGTGTGTGTTAAGGTGTAAACAAACCTGCAAGAGTTGGCTTTTGGTTGGCCCAGCTTTGATTACCATAAGCCAAATCAACCCATCCGACGGTTTTGACTTCGGAGCGAACATATTATCCGTTCCCAAGAATTTTTGGCTGGCGGAATAAACTAAAAGAAAGTCTCCTTCGCAAACTGTCCAGTCAGGTGGCACACGTTCTGTCAAAGGTGGAAATCTCGATTTGGGACCGAATTCCGTTTCGGAAGCAAGTTGATTATAGCTAGTTTTCGCGTCTTGTTGCTTTTTTATCACGTCTTCCAATGTCTCGAACACTTCAACTGGTTCGGCAATACTTTCGCTGAAAGCTGCTACATCTCCCAATTCCTGGCTTGGTTTACAAAGGTGTTTTCCTTTCCCGTGGGGCTCGTTGTCATGAATTACGGCTGGCAAATAAGACAACTTGCCTTTGTAAACTCTCAAATCTGTTGGGACGCATTAATTTTCAGTACGAATCCAAACGGCAATAGTAATTACTTATTAATCGCTTCACCGCCCATACAGTAAAACGAGCTTCTCCTATGGATCTTAATTTCTCGCTCTCTATGTCTATATCTGCTATTAAGCCCCACCCAACTGACAAAAACGACAGATATTTCTAAAATCGAAAAGAAAAATATGAAGAATGGGTACAGAATTGACAATTCTCATAAACTCACTTGGGTAGAGCTCTGAACCAGTACCAAGTTTAACGGAGAATGTTTGGCACTAACCACACTCAAAGTGCTGACCAGAATAGGATTTGCAACGTAGGGCTCGTCCAACGCGTCAGCTATGCTGCGGGCTAGTCCGTTGCCGGAACCAGCCGGAATAATCCCGATCGGAATTTTTAAGGCCTCTTTCCAATCTTTGCGATGGCATAATCCATTATAAACCTGTTATCTGCATTGTTAATAAAACATTTCTACAACTGTAAGAATCCGTACTTCATAGAGTAAACCATCCCCAGAAACGATAACAATACCACGGTAAGCGGACAAGTCGACTGTCTGTACGTGATTGTAGGCGTGACCTAAGCCTTCTGTTACAATCAAGTCATAGCCTAGATCGGCTTCGGACATTACCAAGGCTATAACTTGATGGAAATGCTTCTTAGCCAGCCCCGGTCCGCTTTTCGGGTTTAGGAATATGAGCAATTTCTTGTAATCATCCAGCACGGTGGGATGGAAGTCTAGGAACAGACAGAGGTTAAAAACACGAAGTTAGGGTTTTGACTGAATAATTTACCAAATTTGCTGACGAACGGAATGGACCTTGTCAGGTACAATATACCGACTTTCCATTGCAAGGCAGTATCGAAATTACTCTCGAAATCACTGTGCTTCTTATATCGCAAGAGAACATTGTGCCTAACGCGCTTTTCGCTCCACGAGACAGGTATGGATTTGTGTTTTAATGGATACACATAAATAGACAAATAGACGCTAAGAATGTCCTCTTGGCGTGCATTCGATTGGCGAGACGTGGGGGGAGGCACAGTCTGAAGCTGCGCTGTCTATAAAGTATTCGTAAAATCACTCAAAACTTCTCTAAATAATACGGATAGTATACCGATGAACTTTCCGAGTTATTTAATGAAGGCAAGCCCACTACGGAATTGGCTAGAGACCTACTGTTACGCGATGCTTTATTGCGAAGGATATGGCACCCTATGACGTCGGCCGTGGCGTATTTTTCGTCCGTGAACTTTAGATGACCAGCATGATGAATAATAATGGATTTTCTCGAGAGTATAACTGTACACGGAGTTCCTACATAGCCTTTATGACAACAGAAAAACTCGTCTTTGAGGACTTCATCATCTAACGCAGCCTCCATTTCTACGTGTTGTTTATTTACGTTTATCAGCTGACCAAACGCTGTTGCAAGCTGTTTAGTTTCAACATGTTTTGTTAAATTTAAAATTGGAAGCTTAAATTAAATTTATTCAAATAAAAATGTTACTAAGTATTTTAAAGTAAAACTTTTTTTCTTATTTGCTGTACAAATACCAACCGTAAGGTTCAACTCCGATTTGGCAACGGTGACCGTCTCTTCGTTTCTCCGGCTAAGATGGTGAGTGCATGTTTTCCATGTTATCTTAAATTATCCCGTATATTCGGGGTCATCTGTTTGTGAATATGGACGTTTTATTATTCAGTGTGTTTTAAGATGTGAATTACGTTTTTTTAGGGTATCGACGTCAACCATAAACACGACCGTAAAGTGGTTCGTACGGAACCCAGGTCTGAGAATGTTTACCTCAGGCTTTTGGTCAAAGTAAGTGATGTGGGTTCTTACATGAAACATTCAGTCTAATATTTTTACTCTTCCATCAGTTGTATCGTTATTTGGCTCGGCGCACCAGGTCCAAGTTTAACAGAATCATCCTCAAGAGGTTGTTTATGTCCAAAATCAATAGAGCACCTCTTTCCCTCGCTCGCCTTTTGCGCAAGATGAAAACCAAGGGCAGGGAAAACAAAATTGCCGTTGTTGTCGGTACCGTGACTGACGATGTCCGTATCTTCGAGGTCCCCAAGTTGACCGTAAGCTTAAATTGTCTTATACAGTGAAGTGCGCGTCTTAACATGTGTCCCATGTTTTTTAGTTATGCGCCCTGCGTGTCTCTGCAGGAGCCCGTGCTCGTATTTTGAAAGCAGGCGGCCAAGTCATTACTTTCGACCAACTTGCCATCCGTGCCCCTACTGGCAAGAACACAGTTTTGCTTCAAGGTAACCTCTTGTATTTTACTAGAAAGGCTTGCAATAATGAGAAATATCCTAGGTCCCCGTAAACAGCGTGAGGCCGAGAAACACTTCGGCCCCGCCCCTGGTGTTCCTGGCAGCCACACTAAACCCTACGTTCGTTCCAAGGGACGTAGCTTTGAACGTGCTCGCGGTCGTCGTTCCAGCCGAGGTTACAAGAAGTAAACTATCCATCTGTCCAGAGATCATCTTGTATAATGCTTGGTGTGGACTTGGCGCAATACAATCTCGCCTCCCGTTCATATTCTTCTGCAATAGCTACGATATTTTTTAAAACAAGCTCCCAGACTGTCGAACTTAACCTTCTACTTCGGAATTGCTTTATTGCTTTTCAAAACGGCTAACAAATTTCAGTTTAAATCGATAAGCTTCAGGCATCAAAACGTTCAAGATCTGATGCGTGATTATGGCAGTTAAGCCCCAAATTCGGGGATCGCCGAGAAAGACTGGGAGGGTAAAACCTTGACGGAATTGGGTTTGAGCATGATTGGCAGGATTACACAGATCTTGTAGAGATCTGACAAAGGGGAACTCAACTTCGACAGGGTTAACATTCATAGAATTGGGATCTAATTTTCCTACATATCCCAAGACTGGGATAATGTTGGTGCCGCCGCCTCTACTACCGACACTGGGAAGAGTTGCCCAAACGTCCACGTTGTGCGATGAGAGCCCAAGTTCTTCTTCAGTTTCTCGTATAGCCGTTGCAATAGGGTCTTCTTCGGTTTCGGCCATACCTCCAGGGAAGCTCACTTCGCGTTTGTGTTTCCTTAGTGTGGCGGAGCGTAAGGTGTATAGAAGAGCAAGTTGGTTATCTACTTCACAAATGGGAACCAAGACGGCTGCTGCACGAAGTGGTTTCGACGACGCGGGACCCCGCAACGGTTTCAAACTTTTTGCTCGTTCTAAGATCTTCGCTCGGGAATCGGACTTTAATATAAACCGGAAATCAAAGTCCGGGTTATGCGTACTGTAACAAGCATGAGTTTTAGAATTACTTATGAAAGACACGCGTAATATCTTTTGAAGCAGTGCCATATTTCAGAAGAAGCCGACGAACTTCGCGCAACTTTATCTTGTCCAGATATCGATATGTATAACAAACTTCAATCGATTTTCACTGACGATTTGTGAGTTTTGATGGTCGGATTTCAAAGTTGCACTGTCGTAGATTAGCTAATCCAATCATGTATTTTTTTAAACTGCTTTTATTGTTAACGCTCGAAACTCTTGCGGTGCTCAGCTCAGACGACGGTGTGCAATTTGCTGACGACTGTGAAGGTAAGATTCAAAACAACAGCACGTAACACAAGTTCAATAAACTGGAATACTCTAGAACGAATGAATCACGAGAATCAAACGTTAAAGCAATGTTAAATATTTACACAGTAGTGAGATATTCCCCATAATATATATGCTAAACAGAGTAACAGCCGTTTGTTTGTCTATAGTTTAATAGAGGGCGAGCGCTTAGTTCCTGTTTGAAATAAGCGGCAATTTAAATTGTGTTTTCTTTGACGTCCAGTTTGCAAGATCGTAACCAGAGAGCTGGAGGCCAGATTGGTGGAAACCGGAAAAAGCAGCGGCCTCATAGAAACAGGTTACAGTATTGAAAACGACAAAAAGAAGATCCGGAAAGAATACAAGCGATCGTAAATTCATATTACATTCTCCATTGCAAATATATCTTACGTTATGTCATAGTGAACTACGTCTTATTGAATCCCTCGAGGGTCTCTGCGACAGAATGATGCAGTACAGTATCCATAAAGAACGCAAAGATTCTACTCGATTCGCCAAAGGCATGAGCCAAACATTCCAAACGCTTCACGGTTTAGTGTAAGTTCACTTACTCATACAAAAAAGTATTTCTTACTACTTTTCCTTTCATATGTTGTGCCCTGCAGTGCTAAAGGAGTTAAAGTCGAATTGGGAATTCCCTATGAACTATGGGACAAGCCCTCGGCCGAGATAGCCCAATTAAAAACTCAGGTATTACTATTTAGAAGAATCTTTGTATTTCATTAATTTCTTGAGCCCCCTGTCGCACAAAAGTGCGAGAATTTTTTAGAAACTTACGAGGAGGACATCCAAAACTGGTATTTTAACAACGCGGGGGATAAAGCACTATCACACCACCTGTGCGTGGAGCGAGCTCTTCCCAAAGACATGCAAAAATGCCTTCACGAAAAAGGTGACTGTAGTCCAGTTTCAACCAAGCAGGAGCTCTAACACATGCTTGCAAAAACTCAATAAACTTTACACGAATCTTCAAACATTTCCCGCCTTATTCGCTTTTCTTTTCGACTATGGTCAACATTTCCTTGACGTCGACAATCTTTTCCCGTGGTTTGTGCATCTGTGAACCACGTCTTTTCTCTTCTTCGTCTAACTTTAACCAATCATCGAAACTGACCGAGTTCACGTCTAGAACCATACTGCGTGAAAAAGAAGAAAGAAAAAAGAAAAAGTTACGTGATCACACCTCTTTCGCGCAGAATTTGGCGAATCAGTTTCGATCCTGGTTTATCTTCTTCGGCCGCAGGAATTTTTCGCTCTTTTAAGTCGTTCAAAATAGTCCTGCCAACTTGATGGGCGCTAGCTAAGGTGGTCGCTATTACCCCAACTGGACCGGTTGCTAACCAACCGCTGCAATATACACCTAGCATCACCATTTATCATAAGTACGTTATTCAGAAGAATGTGTTTCCCACCAGGCATTTCCTGGACTCGTCCCTCTTCTTGCTTGATAAGGCCTCGTTGCTTGTCAAAAGGTAATTCTTCACTCAGGGGCAAACTCTTGTATCCAATACTTCGAAGAACTAGCCCACACGGAATGGTTTCTCGTAAACCCGTATCTTCGACTTTGGCATCCACCGAGACAGGGTCGCCGTTTACTCTATTGACGCCCAGTACAATGGAACCAACGCCTGTGTTGGTTTCATTCGGTAAAATTTCTATTGGGCTAGACCAAAACTTTAAATGCCAATCCTTTCCACTGTCCGCACTTGGTTTGGATTCGGCACCGCTGACCATAAGTTCGGTTAATCTCTTTCTTGGTCGGCTTAAGCCTAAAAGTTAAAATGAGTAACAGCTAAAAAATTTGATTTCATGGTAAAGCTCGTTAGGAATATTGAGAATGACTTTTTACTAGGAATTTGGGCTTGAATAGACGGAACATCGCTCATTTCTATATGGGCACGTGTGGAAGGTAAATTAAGGAGTTCTCGCAGCTCCTTAATGGTAAAGGCTACTTGAAGTGGTCCTCGTCTACCAACAATGTACACGCGTTTGATCTGACTGGATCTAAGAGCTCGTAAAGAGTAATCAGAAATATCTGTTTTCTAAAAAAATGTGCAAACAAATGACGCGTTTCAACACTAGTGCCACACTGAGATATTTAATTCTTTATAAATTAAACGGTTATTAACATAGATACGTACCGCCAAAATATCTACAGGAGTTAAAAGGATGCGAGCGATGTCCAATGCTACGTTTCCGTGTCCGATTACAACAGCTGTGTCCGTTTGCAAATCAACTTGCAAATCTTTGTCCTCTGGAAGACCGTTGTACCAACCAACAAATTTTCGTCCTGATACGACATTTTGCAACGTTTCGCCTGGAATGCCCATCCATTTATCCTGCGCCGCTCCATAAGCCTATAATCGTTGTGAAAGTAATGAGAAGGTGCAAGTGTATGAACAGGGCTTATGATTACCAAGATAACTATATGGTAGGCTTCCCTGAGTTCGGCCAAAGTAACATTGGTCCCTACACTCACATTGCCAAAAAACTTCACTCGAGGACTAGTGGCAGTGTTTGTGAAAGTATTAATAACATTTTTGACTTCGGGATGGTCGGGAGCTACGCCGTATCTAACTAAACCGAATGGGGCTGGCAGTCTTTCATAGATGTCAACTTCTACGAAATCGTTGCCCTATAATAAGAACAGTCAGCTCAATGTGCTTTGTGCATTTGCGAATTACTTTCAGTAAGTACTGGCCTGTGTAGAAACCTGCAGGTCCACTGCCGACAATGCAAACTCGAGTGGAAGCAGGTCGAACGGAATTATACGGTCTAAATATTTGTTCGGAAATAAAATTGGAGCTATTTTTGTGTAAAAACCGTAATCGCGTCCAACTTCTGAGACATGTTCGTAGAGTCATGTTACGTTTCAAGTTGTGCAGTATCCGCACACTTGACCAGTTCGTAAATAAATAAACAGATGTAGAATGCCCAATACAGGTAACCGGATAATGAGATACGCTGTCCTACTGCATAAGCGCCGTTCGCGGACGAATTTTGAACAAGCATAAAGTTCAATTCTTCGGTACGAATAGAAAGAAAAAAAACTATGACCACCTCATACATGATTTCAAACAAGCTTTTTTATTGAATTTATCCTTTCTGCATTATTCAGCTATGTTTCCAAAATCGCTTACGCAAACTCCTCGTGTTATTATCATAAGCGTTTTAGCTTCACCGTGGCCTTAACGTGGCCCAGTTGCAATTTTTTTTATTTTAATTTTTTCATGAAGATAAAATAATATAGAATATCTCGTTGACGCAACCCTTTCCCCTTTTTCTATTTTAAGGAGAAATGGTCAATTATATTGAAACTTACTGGGGTGCAGAGTCGCCAACCGGATTAAAGAAAGTTAAATGGCTCTGGAGAAAATGAAATGGGCTTCGGAGAAAATGCACGCATTCTCCAGTGTAAAACGGTCCGAATCAATCGAAATGGTTAATAGGCAACAACGCTTGAGCATTTAAAACTTCAGCATGAAAATTTGCAGACAGGAAGTGAGATTTTCATTTTGTCATTCTGAAGAAACTGTAAAGATTTCCGCCCTAATTAGATCAGTAATCCCTTTCTCTAACTATTCTGCTCTATTTCAGTTAAGTCCTCGCGGACTATTCGACTTTGCATGTTCTTGCAAGCACAAGCGCCACCTATAGGCGATACAGTGAATTATAAAAGTTTCCCATTGTCTTCCAAATTTCCCAAATTTCCCCCTATGATTCAAGCGCCATTTTACTCTAAGACAGCGCCTTCCGCTGTTGTAGCGGCTATATTGCTACGGTTAGTGGCAAACAGTGGACTTTGATCAATTTCCCGGCATTGTTTGTTTGCCAGGATGGCCTCTAATAATTACCATGGATTTGCATACGGAGGAACTCAATATGCGTAAGTTAAGCTGCGGTCTGTCTTATTTAATAACATTCTTGGCGTTACTGTGACAAGCAAGCCTTGGAAAGCGTGTTTTGGACCTAAGGCTTGGAGATGACGTAACGATTAGTTCTTCTCTTGATTTGTTGGCATGACTGAAGCCGCCATGTCGTGTCGATTGAAACTATTGTGAATTAAAACTGAAAACTGTTTTCATGTTGCATAGGGGTGGAGGACAAGGTTACCAAGGAAGCTCAGGAACAGGCTATGTTGCTGCTGTAGCCTATCCACCCGCTGGTCCTCAAGCTCCGCCTCGCCCAGCATACGATACAGCATACCCCAGCACAGCTAGCTATACCGGTAAAAGACTTGGTTGAACTTGAAATATGAATATAGTTATAGAGTTGAAATCCTCCATTCCATACGTTGTCAAATTGCTAAAGATGTATATCTCACATGAATTACATTCAGTTCTGTAAACCTTTCGTTTAATTCAGTTTCGAGTGCCGGTTGAACACAATGAAGTTATGATGCTTCACATATTGAGATTATGTTCGCACTATTTTATAAGCTTTACTACTCCTTAAGAGCGCAGGACAACACTTTGGAGGGATTCATACGTATAAATCCGAGTCGAACCATTTCTCTCGAGTATTAGTTGCTGAAAAGGTTCTTTTTGTCTTTTGCACAGGCACGACAACCTACACTGGCTATGAAGCTGCACTATACAATGCTGCTACCTCTTATTTGGAGCAACAACGCCAAGGACAAGAACGTAAGACCACTGACTATACTAGTATTGCCCTTTTATAATAATCCCAAAATAATATCCTTAGCAGCTAAGAACGGAGCAGGTTACGGAAAGCGTGGTGGAGGTCGTGGCGGCGCTCGGTATTTCAACCGAGAACGTGGACCTCCTAAAGCTCAGCAACTACACTACTGTGACGTTTGCAAGATCAGCTGTGCCGGACCGCAAACCTACCAAGAACACTTGCAAGGCATGAAACACAAAAAGAAGGAAGCAGCCGCCAAAGCCGGCCAGAGTACGGTTTCGGCCCCCAAAACGGGTTCAGCATTGCAGTGCGAGCTGTGTAACGTTACCTGCACTGGATCTGATGCCTATGCTGCTCACATTCGCGGTGCCAAACACCAAAAAGTATGCAGTCTTTACGAATTCCTTGTTTACATCACTTAATTGTTTACATTTAGGTCGTAAAGCTACATACGAAACTAGGCAAGCCGATTCCGTCCACTGAACCTCAGATTATTCTCCCACCGGGTAAACTCGCCGTTAGTAACGCCTCTACAACCATAAGCCATACACAGACCTTACCCACAAGCTCTGGCAAGACTGCAGTTGTAGCTACTCCCAAAATCAACTTCCTAGGTAGGCAAACTGACCTTGTATTGGTTTCAATAATGTGCATGGATATGAATCTTGCGAGGGAAAGGTGCTGATGCCGGATGATCGCTTATTAGGTGGCTCTTATCTAGAAACTGCTAGCAACAAAGACAAAGACGCCCCGGGAATAAAAGCAGAGAGTCCGATTCCACCTCCACCAGCCGAAGAGCATTTGGCCCAACCACCATCTTTGGCTCCCCTTATGACTTCCGGCACTGAAAGCTACCAAGAAAGCTCCTCCCACCCTGGCAATGAAGAAGATTCCGTGGCGGACAAAGACGCACAGCCCGTAGGGGGTGATTTTGTCGAAGGCATTCATAACGAAGAAGGCAAACTCATCAGTTTCTTGTGCAAACTCTGCGATTGCAAATTCAACGACCCTAACGCTAAAGAGATGCATTTGAAAGGCCGGCGCCATCGCTTGGCCTACAAGAAGAAAGTAGATCCCAGCCTTGTCGTTGAAATGAAACCTTCACCCTACTCCAAACGCATTCTCGAAGAACGTCAGCGAGCACAAATGATGCGCGAGGAACAGTACAGACGACGAGAAGAAGAACGGATGCGCTTCATGGGTAATATGGGCATGGGAGGTCCCATGGGACCTGAGGATTATCCTTGGGACGGACCACGCCGAAGGTATGAAGATGAGATGGAGTATTTCGAGCGAAGACGGTTCGGTGCTGGCCCTGGCCCAATGGGAGCAGGGCCACGCGGAGAACCACCTATGCTTGGACCCATGGGCCCCGGCGGTCCGATGGGCATGGGTGCGCCACCAGCACGCGGTTTACTGCCACATCCCTCTTCTGCTAGATTTGGACCATCCCACGGAGGCCCAGAGGGGATGTTACGTGGGTTTGAAACGCCTGATGATCGCCATATTCTAGCCAAGCATCAAATGATCTGTCCTAGTGTAAGTATCGGTATGCGTCTACACAGAATTGTGTACTAAATGTCTATAATCTTAGGACGAGGAGAATAAAGCCGTGCAAAATTTAGTCTCAATGGTGGAGAAAGCCTTGAAATTAGTCAGCGACTACTTTGCCAGCCAAGAAAAGCCCAAGGAAGCCAAAGCAGACAACCCTGAAGAAAAGTAAGCTTTAAAGTTGCAGTTACTCTCCTCGTTGTTGGTGGTTCTTTTCTTTTGCTTGACTTATTTTTATTTATTTATTTTTTCTGCATAGATCCAAAGATGATGCCGGTCGATTATTGAAAGGTGTTATGCGAGTGGGACCTTTGGCCAAAGGTTTGATACTGAAGTCTGACAAAGTGCTTGAATTGGTCGTTCTTTGCGCGTTGCCCCCTACTGAAGAGTTGTTAGGCAAGATAGCAGGCGTTCTGCCCAAATATTTATCTGTAAGTGAGATCCTTTGTTTGCCACCTGAGTTTCGAGGTTATTTTCTAGAGTGTGGATGCTGAAGCCGAGTTTATCATTCGTGAAGAAATTCCAGAAGCTGCCGTTATTGTCCAGACGAACAAGTTGCCTGGCGTGGAAGTTCAGGTTACTTTAACTTCTCCAGTGGTGAGAGAGGAGCAGTTGGTTGCAGGTAACCTTTCGTTTTCTGAACGAGACCCGTAGTTAATGAAATCTTTTAAAAGTAAACCAAAGTTTTATCCGAGTTAATCGCGTTGAAGATTCCAATTCGATTATTTGATGTGTAAAAAAGAAAAAGGTTTTTTAAGATTTAAATATTGTTGCATTTAAAATATTTAGTTATTAACGTAAAATTGTAGTCAAAACACTTGCGTCACTAAGGTTTTCAGGCCAAGCTAGGTCCCTCAATTTTTTCATAAACTGCTGAACGCCTCACCCATTCTGTACGGTTTTCTCAGATGAGAATCTGTTGCTTTCGCAAACTGGCAAAAAAACTTTTACTAAATTGGAATTATGACATGTTCTGATATTTGCGCGCGAGAGAGAAAAAAAGAACCGTTGCTTTGGCCATTGATGGGTACGCGTTTATTAGTTATGTTTGTGTGTCTTTTTTTCTTTCCGATAATTTTTTTGCGTGTCCGACAACCACGTTGAATCGCGCGTGAACAACGTTTCCTTCAACGCAACCTCCAACCGACCTAACTTGACCTGCGTTGCCTGGTTTGCCCCCATGGATGTGTGCCGTTTTTTGGGAGCAGGTCAGGCCGCAGAAGGAGAATTGAACGAGAGCAAGAAGACCGGGACCGAGGCTACGCCTACCGGCCACGCCCCATCCGGTCCCGGTCGTCTGGACAAGAACAAGTGTTTGGACGCCTTGGCAGCCCTTCGACACGCCAAGTGGTTCCAGGTGTGACAAGTTATTCCATTTTTTTTTCTTCATAAGTATCTACCGAATTTCGTGTTGCCTTTCGGTCGTGACCATTTTTTTTCATGTTTCGTTTCACTTCCCTTCTTTCTTTCTTGAAACCATCTTTTCTTAGCATTTGATGGGCATTTCCATTCCACGTTTTCACATGAGAAATGGGGAACTTTCTTTGTGTCACTTCATTGGAAAAAATCAGTTAAACCATATTTTAGTTACAGTTTTACTCCTGGAACCAGTGGGGTTTAAAAGACATTTTATCCACAAGAATACTAGTCAGTTTTACCTACTAACCACTTTCCCCGTTTAGGCAAGAGCTTTACCATTGCAAAATTGCACCTTGTTGATTCGTATTATGAGAGATGTGTGTCAACGACTACCCAGTTGGACCCCGTTATCCCCATGGGTATACTATTTTCGTTTTTATAAATTTCGTTATTTATTTTTTTATTTTAATAAGAGATTCGGAAATAAACTGGATTTTATCTGTGTAGGTGCTAGAGCTGCTGGCTGAAAAGGTTTTGAGCGTTGCTTCGCAGCCCGTAAGCCCTGGCGATTGTTTCCGGCGTTTCCTGGAATGCTTGTCGGCCGGTATTCTCTTAACTCCTCCGCATGGAACAAGTCCTGGATTGTTAGATCCATGTGAGAAGGAAACGATGGACGCAACAAACTGCCTAAGTCTGCAAGAAAAAGAGGATATCACAGCTGCAGCTCAGGTACGGTTTGCTGATGATACTTATGGCTTTTGAAGCTTGTCTGCATTCTTCTTTTTTCGACTTTTGAATGACTTTGTTTCGTTTTTGTAGACTGCCTTACGTATGCTCTGTTTCCGACAAATTCACAAGATATTAGGGATTGAACATATCCCAGCTGGTCGACCAGGCTATAAGGCAGCGGACGGTGGAAATGTTCAGAGGAAGCGACGACGTGATAACTCAGTTACTGAGAGCCAAGAAAATGAAGGTAATTTCTTTCGTATTTCGTATTGTTTCAGCAGAAGTAATGTATTATTTTTTAAGTCGGAGGCGACGGAAAGAAAGACAGGAAGGACGAAGCCGAAGAGGAAGTGAAACAAGAGCCTACTGCGGAGGCTGTATGAGGGCATTACCAGCTGAGTTCAATGCATATGCGAAAATTTTCAGTACACATAAACGGAGTTTAATGTCTTTTGTGTCACCCATTTGGAAGTTGTCCTTCGTGATGTTCGCTTGACAAATGTTAGAATGTAGTTGACTTTTGTCTCGTTTACCATTTAGATACACGGACTTGAAAATAATCAGGGCTATTTAAGTATATTACTGACAGGTGTGGAGCTATGCTTGTTTCGTACTTTTTCTTACGAATATATTTGCTTCTTTTTAGGTTGTAAAGATATTTTACCGGCAACTGCACGTCTGTATGGTTGATGGAGGTTTCATACCCTTGATTTGTGGATTTTCGTGTTATTATAGGTAGTTACAAGGTAATTGTCGAAGAGTGAGTACAAAGGCACACTTTCCTACTACAGTGCTTCCCAAACTTCTTTGTTCGTTACCCAAGCTTTGCTTATAAGAAAGCATTTTTTAAGAAAATGTAAGCAGACTATTTGTATGGGACAAGTTTAGATATATTTGGCTACAAAAAAAGCTTTGAACAGAATAAGGGATAATTCTTCCAGGTTTGGGAAGCACTTGCTCACCGCGACCATTTAAGGGAGAAGGGGGTGGGGTCAAGACATGTGGCCAAGGCCGTATTTAGGGGGAGGGGTTTGAACAACCCCCACACCCCGAAAGTTTGATTTTATAATGGTAAAGATAGGAGAATGCCCAAATGCCCGAAAAAATGCATACTAAAAAACCATTCCGAAACGAAATCCTGGTTACGGGCCTGCATGGGGCAAACCCGGTCACTTTAGTTGTCTAGCGACCACCCCCGTATCCAGGGGGGTAGGGGG
>JAHZNP010000888.1:0-33234 GCA_020615345.1 Triops cancriformis
GAAGCCTTGCGGGTCAAAAACGTTCGAAAGACGAAAAAGTGGGACACCGCTCGCGCAACTGCCGTGGCGGTAGCATAGGGAAGTTTGTATGGCCCGTTTTTTTTGCCGAGTACTGTACAGTACGCGTTCCGCTACGCATCGAGATCCCTCATGATGCGGGAAATTAGCCCGCGTTCGGGTTTCCCTTCCCGTAGGGATGCTCTGCAAAGCCTGCGTGAAAGTTACTCGGTTTCCGTGGTTACAGAGTACCAAAACACTTGGGAGTAAGTGCAGAAGAGGCGCACAATTTTGAAAAACTTTTCAAGTGTTATGGCCCAGAGCTCACCGTTTTCCCCTGGAATGAGTAGGCAACAATTTAAAGATGCTTTGTATAACTGGTAAGCCACTACAGTTCTTCAAATTTCATTCTTTTAAATTTTTCTATGTTCAGGTTTAAGGATAGAGGCCTCTTCCAAGAGCTGGAAATGTTTCTCCGGCAAAAAATGGCCTTACGATTAATCGAACAAACTTCAACTGCCAGAACTTTCTCTCCCAAAGCCCAAGCTCTGGACATGTTAATTGCCGAACATTTGTTCCTCAGCAAGTACAACTACACACTTTCTGTATTTGTCAGTGAGTCCAACATTCCCTGGAGTCCCCGCTCCTCCAAAACTTTCTTAGATTTCTTGCGAAACCAAGAGGAAGGATTAACCAAGCCTGAAACCGACGCCACGGACGAGCCTGTCTTAACTTGGCAGACGACGCAAGAAATTCTGAAAAGCTTAGACCTCAATTGGACCAAAGAGGACCAAAATAATTTGCTCAAAGATTGGCAATTGGGTCACCAGTCGCTGCTCACTCATTTGATAGAACGGGATCGTGAGTCTGCCGTACAAGATCGCTCCAGAATTGACAGTAAAGTTCCTTCCGAACGAGCAGAAAAACAGAACCATGAGCGGTTGGATGACTTGGCGCAACTCCATTATCTCACCTCGCAGTTACACTTACTCAACCAGCCGGAAACGAGTGCTCCATCTATACCTCGAATCCATCCCCGTGTCAACATAAGTACCTCCGCCACCCAAACTACAGCCGCTGCCGACTGGGCAACGGATGCGCCAAGTCCCGTTGGTTTGCTTACGAACCAGCAAGTCTTGACACTCCAGCGGAACCACGCTAGCCAAAGCGAAAAGATTGGCCACCTCGAAAAGGTCATATCCCAGCTCAAACAACAGCTCCAAGATGCGCACCAAAGTTTGGCCCTAGCCCAAACGCAGCTCCGCTTGTCCCACCAACGTATGGCGGACACTTTTTTGCACGCCATGGTCCCTACGGGACCACCATTGCTTTCTTCCAGTATTGAGTCATCCACAGACGACTTTGACCCCAGTATTGAAAAAGAATTACATGACACCGAGAAACAAATGACCGATCTAATAAAACAATACCAATCCCTCCGGTTGGCGCAGATTTGTGACAGTTCTCTATCAGCTGCGTTGTCCAAAATGAACCCGACCTTAGGAGACTGACCCAAGCACGCTCAGAATGTACATATTTTTATTGCTATAGAGTTTTTTCCCTTGTTTGTCTGAAGCTAATTGTAGTGTGAATCATCTGACAAAGTCGTGTTGAAGTTCGTGGGTTTTTGGAAATATACTCAAGTGCCTGTTTTTCATCTTAGTAATCTAACGGTTAATACAACGCCCTGGTTCAAGGCGTGTTGTTTTCTTTTGAGTCACCGCGAAAGATGAGCTAAATAATAGGTTATATTACCAGAATAACAAAAATGTGACGAAATAAGAAGTTAAAAGCGTATGTCATGCTGCAAAAATGTTAGCGCAGCTGAATTGTCGTCTATTCAAGTCGAAAACTCGACAAGAGTGTGGAAGTAACTTTAGAACCCTTTCGCTTGTATGTGTCTTAGGAAGATGCAAGAGGCCATGACCTTGACAGTGAGCTTTTTTGGCAGGTATGTTGCATAATTCGATCCCTTGCTGCATCCGATGACCTGAAGATACCAACGTAGGCGGTGTTATTACCGTTTTCTTTGTATCATTCTATACCTGAGCAGTTGACTGTCAGACAACGACGATCTCATCAGTTCGTGCATCATGCTGTTCTTTATGTGTGTAATAAGTTTTTATTGAGTACAAAAGCAGAGACGCCGGCAATAAGCTACACACCGAACTTCCAGCAAGTGTGCTGTTTCCATGGTTCAGGGGCGGAGTGTGTTTTCTGTAGGCCCTGGCCATGACTTTCATGGGGCTTCTCTTTCTCGTACGTTTCTGTCTTTAGTTACAGGCAAAGCGGAGAAACCAGAGACAGAAGAACAGTTTGGGAGCTTTCCTCGTCCCAGAGTAGGAAGCAGGTAAGTTTTAATCCCCTCCTTCCTTATCTCAACACATAGTACCAAGTCTCGCTAGGTTTCTCGTGGTGCTCGGGGCCAAAAACGGAACACGATCTCCCGCCCTTTTGTAACGTAGGCAGGCCGGTGAGGCTAAGCTAGACAGCATCCTGCTTGTGGTCCAACAGCACCATTCGATGCCACGCAGGTGAATTGGTCGCTACGTCCCGCATTCGCCTCTGCGTCTCTCTGTTGCTCGCTCTTCCTCACCTGCTCTGTTTTGACTTTACCGCAAGCTTCACTTTCCCGGAGGAAACTGGTGTGTTGAAAGGGACTGTGTCAAAAGGACGTTACAAAGGTTGTTTCCAACCGTTCAACGTTGTACAGATGTTCCGTGTTGTCAAACATTCAGTTCGGTGAGTGTCAACGACGACGATTGCGTTTTGCGCACCGATGTGAGTTTTCGCACTACAAACGCAACGCACTTGTAGAGTTACCCGAGGTTTCTAAAGAGTGAAAGACTTCAATGTTCACAAGACCTAACATAAAATGGAAACCCCGGAAGTAATGGAGGTAAGCCTAACTCATTTACATATTCCCTCTGTGTTCATTAGTTCGGCTTTTCAAAATAGCCTTTAGCTTTTATCGCTCCTGTCAGGGGAAAAAAGATGTCAAGCCCAAGTGTGAAAAGGCTTGCTTTGCCTTATACGGAATTCCAATGTCATCGCTAACGAAAAACATAAGCAACGCAGGGATCAAGCAACAGGGCTTTTGGCATACAGTATTGTAATGATTTCGATTTCATTAAAATCTAGTACAGCTGGAAGTCGATTCTATTCAAATTGAACTCAGTTTGCGCTATTTTTTTATTTTTTTCTATATTCGATACATACCTGTATTCCATTTCTACTTTCTTTTCATCATTATTATATTGGGGGCCAACAAAACTGTGACCGAGCTACGTCTTTTTGTCGAAAGATATTTAGGTGAGATAGAAGATCGTTTTCTTGTCGTTTCCAAAGAAGTCTGGTCTGGTGTGTTTTGTGAAAGGAAGGCAAACAAAAAAGAGCCCCCAGAGAAGAAAAGAAGACTCGATTGGGTGTATTCTGATCCCCCACGGACTATCAGATGAAGACGAACCAGTCATGCTAGGATAACTTAGCCTAAATTTTTCAAGTGCTCCACATACTTTCTATTCGCTCGGGTGATCAGCTGAACGGTCTAACCAGTTTCCTAGCAGCCGCAACTGACCTCAATAAGACGATTCCCAAAAAAGCGCTTTTATACAGAGAACGATTTTCCCAGCACGACAAGTCATGTCTCATACATAAATCTCTATCACAGCCCAAAGTATTGGCGATAGGGAAAAAAGCGCTTTCTCTAGTTTTCCGGGGTTGTGCCCAGGATTCGGTTTCCGTTTTCCTCCTTTCCGAAAGTTAAATAATGAAACACTCATTTACATTTCGCACTATCTTTTATATCGTGGAAACAAACTAGTAAAGAATTTTATATTCTTACAACAGAATACAAGTAAAATGATTAACATACTTCCGTCCTGCAGATGCGTGAGAGCCCCAACACCCATTTCGTTCGTTTTATGGAGGCTATTGTTGTGATCGTGAGCTTGTTACGGATCGGCGTCGTCGGATCCGTCTTTTGGCTCAATGTCGCCGCCTTGCGGAAGCCAACGCCTTACAAATGCGCGTGTTTACGCGGCTTCGTCGCCGATTCCGTCAAGCTGGTCAGCATTGTCTACATTTTATCCTGGGTGCCTTTCCTTATTTATTCCCTCTGCAACGGGAAATGGTTATGGATGAATGCGACCGTGTTTTGCATCGCGCAAAACTTCGTCACCAACTCCACCTCGATGATCTTGTTGGCCTTTATGGCCTGCATGGTCATAGAACGTGTTTATACGCAATTTCGCAACGATCGACGACCTCTGCCCTACCGCTACGCAGCCTTGTTAACCATTACTGCGTGGGCGTGGCCACAGTTGGGCTACTACGTATTGGCTGTGCTGTGGCAGAAGAACAGCAGCGACACAGCGGATTGGGGGTTCAATTTTTTTGAAGATCTCTTCGATAATTCAGACAAACCATGCCTGCAGGGCATCTCTTATAAAATTGGTAAGTTGGATCATAAACGCGTGGCTGCAGTCATATAAAAACAATCGCTCATTTCCATATTCTACCACTCGTACGTTGCCCTGCATAGCAATCGAGTTATTACTTTGTTTTTCTTTTCTCGGCTCTAGGTTTTACGATTTGTGGGCAAAAAATGTCTGGGTTCGCTTTATCCCAATATGTATATCAGTACTCTTTTCTCATTCTCCCCATGGGGCTTATAATTGGTCTGGGAATGCTGACTGTGATGATAAGACAGACGTACCGAGGAAACTATAAGCCACTAAACACCGTTTCTAATTTGTCGCTCGGTAAATTACTTTAATGTTTAGAAATATCGCTAGTTTCATAGCGTCGGTTCCATTTTCAGATTGTCTGCATTGCCCAGCAACGTGTAAAACAGACAGTCCTGGTCTGGTGATCCTACTAGCAACCAATACAGTATGGCAATTGTTGATTAAACCATTGGTAATTATCATATGGTGGCAATCGCCGTGGAATCTCAAAGTAAGCACACGAATTACTTACGAATGACACGTATTTTAAAACATAATGGAATTAATACTTGGTAAACCTTAGGACCACGCTTACTTGGATATTGGTAGTCATATTATGCTAACCATTGTTGCAATATTTGGACCCATCCGGCCATCTCGTTCCTCATCTTCACCTTCATTGTCCAAAACAATCCTGCCATAAATTTAACGTGAACCTGTTATTGAAAAAATGCCTTCCACTTCGTGGTTAATAATTTTAGTGATGGACCTATTTGACGCGTTATTTTGTAATAAGTATTTCAGCTAAGTTTTGCGAGGCAGCACTTTGATATTCTGTAATACACAAATTTTAAATACGTTCTTCTAACATTTCTTCTTAGAACAAATCAAATTTGTGTTACAGTGTTCACTGTCATGACTGCAATTTGGTTCCAGTATCTCCCATTCATAAAAAATGAACCAAAAGATCTATGCAACAACTCAAAAAAAAGACGGTCGAAAATTTCCCTTTTCAAGTGAAGACTTTCGATGATTGAAACCTGACTAGTAGCGCCATCACTTCCAAACTTTGATCACGCCATCTCGGCTCGCACTCACTACCAACGGTTGCGAAGCCTGCACAAGGGCAACATCACTAATTATGTCTGCATGGCCTGGAGAAGGGGGTTCAGGTCCAGGTCGAGGTATTTCATCATTGGCTCCACCCCCAGATGACAACGGGCGTGTTTTGTTCATGACTTCTTGCACAACCTCCAACCCATCCACCAACCGCGACCTGAATTTTGCAAAAACGAATTACTCCAGTGCAAATTTCCACTCGAATTGCGGCACAACGGCAAACGTACTTATACGTAGCAGAAACGAGCGTCGAAGGATCGGACGCAGCAGTTGCAAAAATTTTGGAATTGGCCGGGTTGAAAAGGTCCCAATACCTTAGTTTTCGGTCTGTACCTCCTGTTATAAGAAACGGGCTACTGGGTTCCGCTCCTACTGCGATGCCACAAACACTGTGCTGCGATGTCTGTCGAAAAGTAGAATAAAGAGCGTGCCATTATTTTTTAAATTTATTTTTCAAGCGGGGAATTTGCATGGTGGAGTAACTTTCAATTATCAGCTATGGTATTTCCCTTTCCAACTCCTCTTTTTTGGGTAAACACTAGATGAAAAAGTGGTCTTTTACCTGCGTTTGAGATAAAGGAGGCGCTGGGGAAGCCCAAAGTGCAATGTTTCGATCTTGACTTTCAAGGTTCCAGAACGACACTTCGTTGTTACCTTGAACGGCGGAAATAAGACAGGAATTGCGCGTAGGATGACAGGACAATCTCCGTACACGAGCCCCAGTTGGATGGTGCAATGTAGTTACGGGTAAACCGAACCGAAGATCCCAACAAATCGCAGTCCCTTGACTCGTCCCGACTCCCAACCAGCATAAACCCGGGTCTATGCACAACGACGTTATGACACCTGAGAATTAACAAAGGAATACATCAATAATCCGAATTTACCCTTCTGACAAAATTCTGAACTTCCTTATAACTTCCTGGTTCATGGTAAGACACACAATTTATTTACTCCAAGCTAAAGTTCGCTAAAAGCAGTAGGATCGACACACCTGCTCTCGAAAATTTAAGAGCACGACAAAAATAAATCGGTTGTGACATCACTAAGTCAATAATTAGCTAAAGGTCCTTCAAAATCGCTTCTTTTTTTTACTCAAGCTTTTATCTCCTTTTGGACTATATATCTGGCGCCACTCGCATTGGCAAACTTTTGCAATAGCACCCACGCCTAGCGCACAGACGATGCCGCCTAATGATAATCGCGCGTTGGGGGTTTTCTGTGAAATATTCTTATGAACAGTTCCTGAACACGTAAGTCTAGATCGTATTTTACTGCATCGTAGAATATAAATAGGCTTCTTTCAAAAGAAGCCAGTGCGATACATCAATTCTGCTCGCTGGATTGACGTGGGTGTTTGTCATATCAGGCGCCGCGTCCATAAGCGGGAATACGGTGGGAAAAGCCATACTTGGACTTGTCCTTTTGTGTGCCTAGCGATGACAAAAGCCAACTATTCCTTTATCCCTCATTGTAAATTGTCACGAAGTAAGCTTTTCATGATACCATCTTTAGGGCGTGTGGTTACATTTATACCAACCCACTCAACGCATTTTATGCTTCCCTACGAAAAAAAATTGGTAAAGTAACTATTTTAGACCGAAATTTTTTTAACAGCTGAACAAACATTAGCTTAAGATCCCTTGGGTTTCCTAAGGCTTATGCTTCTTACGTATCACTTCTCTTGACTTCACTTTAGTCTTTATAAATGTAATGTCAAACAAAAATAGTAAACTAAATTCGTAAAAAAAAACTTTCTGGATCAACAGAAAACGGGCGAAAACCGAAAACAATACCACCGGAGCTTTTAATCTACGTGAGCGATTGATTCGCCAAAAATGACTTCCAGAGTCTGCATAGCATGTTGGCGTCCGCAAAAGTACCGGATATTGCAGATTGCTCCAATATACGTCATTCTACGAAATGTCCAAATTCTACGAAATTCTACGAAACCAACAGCGTCCATTTACCCGACGCATTTGCTTACAATAGCGCGCTTTCGGATCATAATTATCTTACAACCAGAGTTGCAAAACTTTCTTATCATTGGTTATTATAGTCCATGTTGCTGAAATCTTAATGTAATAAATTTATTGGAAAGGGAAAACAGTGGAAAATTGGATTGCCGTTTTTCTTTTTAAAAAAGGACACACCAGAAACGGAAGAGTTATCCGCTACTTAATTCTCAGTAAAACATAAATGTTTCCTAGTTAACAGTTTTCCATAAAGTGAATTACGTCCTTGCGCTGAACGCTATTTTTAACTTCTGGTTAGGTACTTACCGAGTTTAAGACTGTGATCATACTTGAATGCATTCCCTGGACACCGCAAATCCCATCCTACCAAGGCTCCCAAAACGGTTCCATATAACAAAACAGACTCGTTTCCTGGAAATGACATGCAATTGTACACCAAATCTTAGAACTGAGTCAGCAAAAACGTCGACAAGGGCTTAATCTCATCCAGACACACCACACACATATACACCATAGGAAAAAAGGCCTTTCATCCAAAGGTTCTTACCCGAGTCGTAATGAACCAAGTCGACAACTGGCCCTTCTTCCTGCAAGTCCAACTGTCTGTTGTACAACAGCGTCATCTTATTGTTTCCACCGTCCACTCTACGTCAGTAACATTCCACTTAGAATAATCACGCCAAAAAAAGATTCGTACTTATGCCTTTTTGTCATGACGTTACCTTACGACATGTAAAGCACCATTTTCACTAGCTGCCGCCAAGCTCATTGAACCCTGACAAGGTGTAAGAGCCATTACAGGCCCTCCAACGCGGTTATAAAGTTGCCGTGAGCGATTAGCAATATTTCTGCCTTCAAACCGCGTTGCATCCCAAATCTTTACCGTTCCGTCCGTCGAACTTGATGCGAAAAAACCTGTTTCGGCCAACGCGGCAATTCGCGTTACAGGACCTTTGTGCTCCTGTGTATGCGCCACCAGGATGCCCTTCGGGCGCCAACTCGGAGGCGGAATCATCTGACGACCCGCCCAGCCTGCCTGGGCCGCAATTCGTTGTAAAGTCGCCTCCGATTCGCGGACTGCCCTCCGGCACAACAGCTCTTGCAAATTCGTCCGACAGGACGGAATACAATCTATTTTACGTATGACAATAATAACATTAAGTTAATAAAAATAAACAAACAGAAAAAAACTTCCCTGAGAGTAAACTGACGCAAATAAAAAAAAACTCCTGTCAGTTAACTCACGCAATTGCTACAACAAAAACATTTGCAAAAGAAAGCTTTATGTGAAGAAAGATTACAATGAAAATTAGTTTTGGCCGTTGTTATACTATAAACATAAATTACAAAACATTTTTAAAATGCTGATATATTATACAATATTTTTAAAATGTATTACAAAACTCAAAATATTATAAAATATTGTATACTTAAAATAACTGTAAAATATCAATATATTGCATTTACAATAATTGTAAAATATATTTAAAATGCATTGTAAAATATATTTAAAATATATTATAAATAGTTTTATCTCACTGCTAGAAACAATAAGTGAGGAATCAAATTAATGAATCGAAAACAAGTTTACCTGGTTCGAACATGGTGTGACGCCCACCCCGATTTAAAGTTTCGATTTCCAGTGCTGGTAAAGCGGCGTCGGTTTCCAGTACAGCTGGCGGCTTATCATCCTGATTTCTACAGGAATTCAAAATCGTTTTACATTAATTTTTGTCTAACAGGAATGACAATTATTTGTATTACTCAGTTTCAGGGTTTGTTGACCCAAACATGTGATGCCATTCTTCGTTCATAAGCGGAGATTCACAAGACAACGGACGCTTCGGTTTGGGTTTAACAGGGCGTCGTACTATGACGTCGGACTGATGCGGGATAAGATCTTTGAGGTCCGAGACTCGTTTCAATGAGTCCCACAAATGAATCTACTCCAGATAAGGTGAAAATTGTTAAGAAAGGAGGAGTAAGAGTTTACTAGACTAGACTATGAATTTAATACCGTTGAATTATTATCGACTGGCGACTGTTCCAACGCTTGTTTATGTCGCTGTAATTTGAGTAGGTTCTCCGACAAAGCTACAAACAAATTTTCAACATCTGGTGTTATGCCTTCTGCAGTTAACCGTCTTAACAGCTATAGGAAGATAAAAAAGGCAAGTAAACGTATTTTAGTAAAAAGCAACCCACGTATTATAATAAAAAGTATCTCGAGCTCACGTTTTTCAACGGTCCAGAGACTTCCACGACGTTTGGCAAACCTTCTTTTCCTTGGCTCCTCAATTCTTTACGCTTCTGAAAGGTTTCCAGCAGCAACGGTAGTTCCGTGCACTTGAGGACATTATCGTAAATCGAACGCGGAATGGGAGACTTTAACGCCTCCAAGATAAGAACCTACGAAATAACACCTCGCTTTAAATTCATTAACAGATGAAGGATGTCATATTATTTATCTGTAGGCGATGAGTGAAAATCCCGAAGACTTGTTTTTACCTCTTTATCCAGTTGTAAGACAGTGTACTGCAAATACTCTTCCAAAATACTCGCCAACCTGCACTGAACTTCCACTGGGCTAAGTACTTGCGCCGCGCTACGTACCAAACCAACACAACTCTAACATAATAAAATAAAAATATATAATAATAATAATGTAGTGAACAGAAATATCAATAGTAAATACTCCGGAATCTTAGAAGGAATAAGATCAGTGACTATACATTACGTAAAGCGATAGGTTTTACTTTTCAAGTACGATGCAACTATGAAAGCAGTCAACAGTTTCAAACCAAACATTGCAATTTGGGAGGAAAATTGGAAAGAACCAAAACAAAATAACAGCCCATAAAAAAGAACAATAATAAAAATTAAAAAAGCGCAGAAAGGGGCGATCAATCAGAAATATAACATCTTGTACGCCATTGTTTCTGGCAACCTGTTCGCGGATGAATTAAAATGAACGAAAAAAGTGGTATGTCATTCGCGTTTGTCGCTGTTATTAAGTGAACGAGCAAAAACATAAGAATGATATGATAATAAGCATCCAAACGATTTTTTTCCCCATTTCAACCAACAATGTCAGTGACAATAGGTGCAATCAGTTTTTTTTTCCTGTCAGAAGCTCTCTGGTGCTTTTTAACTCAACGATGGCAATTAATTTAAATGTCAGGATCAGCTTTTTTATTATTTTTCAAAAATAAGAAAATGACTACACTTCTAAACCGAAAAGTGGCAATGTTTACCTGTCGGATCCAGCGATTCGGATGCCGCAGAAACGGAACGCATTCCAAAATCCACTCGTATAAATCAACTTTCTGGACCAAACCCAATTCGGTCAGATGCATCATTGCATTAATGGCTTTAACAGTCACCCACTCTTCAGGATCGCTTAAGCCCTGTGAAAGACAAACAACCAATGCAATATTCCACTGCGTTACAAAATATTCATGATTGTTCTGCACAGCTGGTTCGTAATGTGCGTACATTACGAACCAGCTGTGCAGAACAATCATGAATATTTTGTATTCATGGATACAAGCATTCCACAATTTAACTATCACGCTGGTATCTGAAGATCTTAAAACGATAACTTTCGTCAGTTTGATACTGTTGATTCATTGACATATCATACTGAGTCGAATCTACTTTTACAAACCACAAATGCTTAAAAATGATAAACTTCTGCACGTCCTTGAGTTAATAGTGCATTTCCAAATCAAATAATGTACCAGTGTACAAATCTATACATACTCTAATTGAATGCGGATTTCTTTACTGTCCTTTAGCACTAGTGGACGAACACCTACACCTCTTGGGAAGGGACTTTTGGTGTCATGTGGTATTTTGAATTTCTTCGGAAGTGGATTAGTCGTTTTTCACATTGATCATTTTGACCATTTGAGCCTTTTACCGTTAAATTCAATTTCGAGCATCTCCAATGCGGAAGTTGTTAAGGAAAAGGGCACATGAAAAAAGAAATCGAACAAAATTGCACCGCGGAAACGATAATATCCAAGAAAATGTTTCGCGATGTAGCGCTGAAGTTTATCAACGCAGCCCAGTGGCAATAAGATACTAACGGGCGCATTCCGTTGCACACGAACGAAGAAACACTTTTGCATTACAAGAAAGCACGTGTTTTTTAAGGTTTTCAGACACTGAAGTTTTAAAGTACTGCAATGATAATAGCAGCCACTTCAAAGGTCAGGGTTTCAAAAAGGGTGATACGCTTGTCCTCAAGAAATGAAGAAGAGGACTGATACTACGCTTGTCCTCAAGAAATGAAGAAGAGGACTGATACCTGAAGTAGTAAAGGTTTGATGATCGTAATGCAAGGCCATCCTAAAAAGGCTGCTACTCCAACAACGCATTCATAAAACGCTGATCGAAGGTGACGGTCGTGTTTGTCATTCAGGAACGTGATCAAGTGCGAGAGTATGACGTCATGAGCTACAGGAAAAAAAAAGACTTCACAAATGCTCTAATCATAGTGTGTAACGTGGGCGCATACCATTTTGGCGACCCAGGAATACACAAAGACGATGAATGCCCCGTTCAGCCAAAGTTCGGCGCACTGAACTATCGGAGTCTGTTAATAGCGCTGACAAAATTGGCTGAAACGCTTGTACAAGTGCACGGATTTCACCAGAGACGCTCAAAACGTCGGTGACTTGCGCCGAAGGTGTCATTGGCGACACGGCCGTCTTCAGCCAGTTTTCATGAGATACGTATAAAAATCTACGCAAAGATAAAGAAAAATAAACTACAGTTCGTAAAAGAGACTTTAAGACTAACTTAAATTAAATTTCTGTGTTTCATCCGTTTTTAATTCTTGTATCGGCTTGTTTAGTTTATTGATTTATTTGTGTACATTATGTTCATGTTAAGAATATAATAAGAATAGTGGAATATTATTGCGTCTAAAGCCTTACCTAAGAGCATTTTCAGCTACCGACGCTATCTCCTCGGCCAAGGTCATACGTACTTTCACGGAAACGTCTTGTGTGAGCTAAAAATATATTAAATGCGTATTAAAAATAGAAAACGAAAGCTATTTATATTCTTAAAAATACTTGGGATAATTGCGGAAGCACGTACTCCAAGAAGACGTGCGTATCCGTTCGGGGAACTTGCGTCATGTGACTCAAGCACGCGCTAAGGACGTGCAAAGCTGAAGCACGAACTTGAGGATATTTATCGCTCAAAAAATGCATCTAAAATTTTAGAAAAGAAGGCAATAACTGCTAAAAAAAGACTATAAATTGGTTGACTTACGATGTACGGAAGAATTCTGTCCAAAACGATATCATCAGGCAAAGCGTTTGTTAACTCCAACAGCAACTCCAGCGCTTTTAGTTTCGACGAACAATAATGCAGCGCTCTACCAATGAAAAAAGTGGAAGAATAAATAAGAAAAATGCAAAGAAAGGAATCGTATGTTGAATTGAAGGAGAAAATACCTCAAAGATGACGTCACTATGTTTGTGATCAGAATTATGCCGTTATTCTCGGGATCTTTTTCTGTCAAACACTCTAAGATGTGGCTAATATCTTTATGCATCCTAAACAAAATAGATTACAAGAATAAACTCAATGTGATCAAACTTATACTTAGTAATTTTCTCATCAGCTCGCAACGCCGGCGATGCGGAAAAGGCTTGCAAGTAGGGACGTAGGAACGTGTAGAAATAATCAGGAAACAGCGTATCCCGGTACTGGATCAAATAATCTTCCGCCAAACCCCTTTCATTGACATCTTTGCTCAGCATCTTTCGCAACATTTCCTATAATCCAAACACATCTCCATTGAAAGTTTTCCTTATAGAAAAGCAATCTACTTTACTTGAATTAAATTATTGTCAATTTTCTCTAAAACGGCTTCCGGACTGTATTCGTCAGCGCGATAAGCAGAAAGTTGCGCAAAGTCAAAAGGCGGATGTCCTTCAGTGAAAAGTTCCACCAAACAACATCTAAGAGATAAATAGTGTCAAAACCTTATCAGCGTCCTGTCTCTAAATCTTGCCATTAAGCACCTATCATGCAAAGTACTTAAACGAAAATTTCCCTTACCCCGCAGAAAAAATATCCATTTGTGGAGTGAGTTCTCCAACAATGAAATCCTCATCGGCAACCAAAGACTGGGACTGAGCAGCGATTTCGAGATGTAGAGTACTTTTAAATCTACGGCAACATGAAAATGACGGGAAAAAATTAGACCTGGAGTATGTAAACGTAGCTAAAATACCTTTCGGGTGCTATATAGCAAGTTCTTCGGCGAGAAGTATCGAAAAAATAAGCAAAATCGGCAGGATTGTCGTCAGGTAAACAAGTAGGCTTGTATGAAGCAAAATCTGTGAGTAGTACCCACAGCCAACTGGTTAGCATAATATTTTCTAACTTGATATCACCATGGCAAATCTGGAAAAAAATAACCAAATGTTATTCCCAGCTTTAACTTTAATTTGGATTTGCTCTTACTCCTCTGGAATGTGATTCGTGTAAAGCTTGAAGGAGCTGGAATGCTATCCACTTCTTTTCCAATAAAGTTAGGAAAGGTCTTGTACTTATTCGATCGTAGCAACTCGATTTGACATATTGTCGCACAAGCAGTGCTGTTTTATCTGTTAACTAAGATGAAAACATCAAATTAAATAAAAGGAATACGAGCAGGGAAGAACTAAATGCATTACCAGTGTTTTTTGGAAGGGGAGAACATTATGCGTCGCGTTTAATTGCGTACGGATGGTCTCCAAGCAATCCTTATGTCTTGATAAAGGTAACGTTGGATCATGGATAACAAAGACTTTAACGACAGCTAATCCTTGCTTTGATTGTACTCGCGCGACTTTGAAGAATCGTGTGCTACCCAAACTACAATGTAAAATAAAATATCAATGATTGGGATAGAATTTACATAATTTGAAGAAGAAGTACTACTAAAATTGCATTAAGTACCTTATATCATATTTCAGATCAGCAAATTCTTCGATGTAGTATTCAACAGGGAAAATCTGCGAAGGAGCTGTCCCTGCCAACTGATTTCCCATTGTTACGAATTATTGAAAAAAAATTTGAAAGACAGGGAGTTTGACTATAGCAATTTGGCGTGCTGTGATAGAAAGAATCACGTAATACTATGGCGAAAACTGGGTTGTGTTCAATAACAGAGAATGAGGTAGCAAAAAACTATTTACGTAACACTTGTTTTTGTATTTTATTGCCCTTGTTTCCACATATGTTTACGTGCCTCCAACCACGTTCCCAAACCGACTCCTGTTCCCGTTCTCGAATGCTTGTAGCGAGAACAGGACCTGCATTAAATAAGAGGCAGATTTCCAAGAGTGCTCGTAACGCAAGGTCAATTTCGTCGCTCTTCAAAATAGTTCCCCGAAAGGAAAACAAGTCTGCATACTGAAAACTGTATAATTTATTACTTTAAGAGGAACTTGTCAAAACAGGCACTTTATCTCGATTTAAAGATAAAAGTTTATGGACGGGAAGCATTAAATGAAAAGTGAGCCTTTAATAAATCAAAACGAAATCGACTTCTTTCTTTAATTGGCAAACGTAGTTTTCTACCTTTTAATGGCGCCTTTTTTAAGAAAAAAAGTTTTCAGCCTGATCCAACGTAACTGTAAGTTACCCCGACTAAACAAGTCATTGCTATGAACATCACAATTCAGGGAAACAGATTTTGCACATTTGTCTTCCAAAACATGGCCAATTTTTCAACGTAAACGCAATCTTTAGTTATCTGTCCTAACCTTGACGTGACGTTCTGTCGCACGTCGAATAAAAAAAGGAAACATCTTACTAATCATTAATCTTAACAATCCGACTTAAAAAAAGAAGTTTGTTCATGTAATAAGTCCTCAGTCTAGTTTGTTGTGAGTTCTGCTGTCGTTCTTTGCCTGCCGCAGCATTTGTTCCTTTGCTCTGGGCGTTATTGACCCTAGCTGACCCCTGACCCTTTAACATTGCTAAGAAATAGGTACATATTGTTTCCACTGTAAAAATTAATTACCAAACTAGATCGAAGTAGGGTTCAAAAACCCATGTATTTAATGGCAACGGTATATAGCATTTAAAAGAGATTTGGTGCCTTATTTTGTGTTCTTACTGTAAATGCTCCTGTAATGCTGGTTGAATAATAAAGTAAACTGTTTAAGAGGTTATGTCTGTTTTGAATACAAACGATTGACAGGGACGGTCGTTTCTTAATTCGACTATCCCTTACTTACTTCAAGGATGGTAGGTACAATTGAAACATGAAAAATTAGTTGTTTTGTGAAAAATTTTCTGAGTAGTAAAAAATCGTAAGTGTCGCTAAAAAGCATACATTACTGTACTTTGAACAATTGTTCGTAGGGAAGAAACAAAGATAATATAAGACAATTAGAATTCATCTGATTTCGTAAGTGTCCTTAAAAGATTTTTTTCATTGTTATATTTATAGTATGTATCCAAAATTTTTAAAGATAGTTGTTAAGTAAGGGCTTAATCACAGAACAATACATTAGATGCTTAACTACCGGTTCTGTGAAGTTCTCTTCATGAGCCATGAAGAGCCAAGAGCGAGCCAGAAAGTAAAAGAAAGATCATTTTACTAAAAGATTAACGATTTCCTTGACATAAGTAGTAACTGCTTGGATAGCCACGACACGTCTGCATTTACTGAATATAGAATTCACACTGCGATTTAGTTCGTGCTGGTTAAAAATGGAAAATCGTCGACAGTTCCAATTGTCCCAAACCTCCGCCATGAAGTCTAAAAAATTTTTGTTCCTTAGTAGGAATTTTCGTAAGGGAGACTAGAAATATCACATCACGGAATCTCAGCTAATCTAGTCATCTTGTGAATTTTGCGTTATTAGTATTACGAAGAAATTAGCAGATATGTGCTGTACTCTACGACACGTGCGCTGTTTATATTGGGTATCAGGATGCAGAACTGCGCTCAAAGCAAGCACATGCCTAACACGCGCCAGAATATTATCCCTGGAGCGAAACTTCATAGTTAGCCCGCTAGATGAACCACGTCATCTCAAAGCTTTTTTGGCACACAACTCTGGCCAAAACGGCCGGGGACCAAATATCAAATGTTAAGCTACATTGACTAAGTTTATATTATATATCTTGGGCCAATCTCAATAAATGCGGTGTTCTCGAGTAACACTTTTACGCAAGTGAACGAAACTGTAGTCCTACCATACCCAAAGTTAGGATACCTACTGTTGTAAGACTAATAACGCGTATCTTCAGAAGTATTCGTATTATGTTGGGGAAAGTACTAAAGGCTTGAAGGCAACTTGGACCAGTTTATTAATGGATACCACTCGGTTTACAGATGCGTAAGAAGTATGACTCCGATGCTCACGGAATCCTATAATAACCCCCCCCCCAAATTAGACATACTTGACACCACCCCTTTGGTTGTCTGATCTCGCTAATCTGATGCCAACCATGTGCAAGTTAATTTGGAAACCGGCTTGACGTCATCTGTTCTCTTTCGTTCGAGGATCTTCTTCTTCTTCTTCTTCTTCTTTCGCTTCACTTCCCTAAGCGTCCATTTTCAGGGGTTGGTCCCTATTTTTTGTTGTTTAGTTTGTAACGGCTCTAAAGCCGTTCCAAAAACTCGATGAGCCCACTATAGTCGTGAGCCAAAGTCGTCCGAGGCCACACACGTCCTTTTTTCATACGGTTAATTGCTTTTTCGGACCATTGGCGAATCCCGGTAAAACGTTGTCGTTTGACGACCACCATTTTTCCCGACCATCGCAGCAAATTCCGGTGAGTGGTGTCTTTCAGTTGCATTTCAAAATACCCCGCCTTCAAAGTGCACTAGTGGCCCTGTTCAAAGCCAAGTAGTAAATATACATTAGTCAATTTCTCACTCCAAGACAGTCATCACAATATTTTAAGAAACTTAATCCATCTTCTCTCCTCTTTCTCATATGTCATAATGCTCCATATGACATAGGCAAGACAAGAAAAGAATGTTTTGCTTCGGATGTCCATGAGAACGCTCTTTAGTATTACCAACTTCTAAAGATAATTACCATGTGGCCAAATGACGTCAGACAGCTTCACAAGATCCTTGCTCGTATATTTAGAACAGGCATATATACATCTCTCCGTCATCTTTCAATCTTTCGCGTGTTTTTTTCCTGTCGCATATCCCCTCAAATTCTTCCTTTCATTACGCACATTTATGAAAGAATGTTGGCCCCCGAAAGCCTCGTCTACCTTCATTTTCCGAAGCGGCGTTAGTTTATGGCGAGTATTTACTTGCAATCAACAGAAGGTGGGCGCCTGCCGGAAGCATAACTTCGCTAAATATAACATGTGAGATCCTCTGCGATTTTCACACACCCGTTAGAACGCAGAAGAGATCCAGAAAAAATTGCACCGCGTCTTACTGAGCTTCTTTATGCAAACGAGGTGAAAAAAAGACAAAAAGAAAAAAAAAGTAAGGAAAGGGATAACGGAAAAAGAATAGAGGATTCATGGGATGGCAGCTGCCCTGTTTTTCCTCTCCGTAGTAGAGCACCCCGAAAACGCTTTAAGCACCTTGTGCTCGTAACGTGGAGCTCAGTCGATGTAGAGCTGGCTGTTTGCACAGTCCGAAAAGGGGGGGAATTTTAAACGCTGTTTATAACGAGCTAGCCTTGTATACCTTGTGGATACCTTCTGAGTGGCGGCTGTTGCCATGTTCGGCTTTTTTCGCAACAAAGCCAAAAAGGAAGACAAAGCGACGAGAAAGGAGCCCGACAAGAAGAAGAGTAAACATGGGAAATCGGAGAAAACACCGGTTAATGATGACGAGAGTTCCAGCGCCGAGCCACTGACCCAAACGAGTGTCTTAGAATCCGCTCCCATGCTATCGCAATCGGCTGTTGTGGCTACTGCTGCTGTAATACCCATTGTTACGGCCATAAACGCTGAGGAAACGCATCACATCGCCAAAACGAGCACAGGAATTCCAGAATCCGCAATTCCGCATTCAAGCGCGCCAAATTGCCTTGAATCTGACTCACCACTGATTACGACCACCCATGATTCTCGCCCAGGTGACAATCCTGAGAAAATCGAAGGCTCACTGGGCAATCGAGAGGGGGAAAAGAAGGCCCAAACTCCGGAAACTCCACAAGTTAATGACGGTGTTGTAAATTCAGCTAAGGACAAGACAGCGACCAGCTCTGCATCGATCTCGACCATCATTCCAAGCATAAGTGTCACTAGTTACGTGAGCGGAAGCCAGCCGGTGACCAAAACTTTGTTGGATACGCGAACCGAAGTTGGAGTGACCGCTGTGCCTTCCAAACCCCTGTCGACCATCAAAAACGCTCACATTGTATCGACCGCAAATCATAACCACGTGGGGACCATTACGGCTACCACTTCCTCCAACATCAATCCCATCAAGCCTATGCTTATTGCGAATGTTGTACCTCGCACTGAGAAAAGTGTACCGTCCGCCCCGCCTCCCGTTCTTCGTACTACCAGCCCACCTAAAGCTGTGTCACACACGCCCTATATGGGCGTCAAAGTGCGGGGAATCCTCAAACCGAAATCGGTTACATTCGACGTGGACACAACTGCGAGGTTTTCATCCCAATTTTGTTTTATTTATTTACCCCCCAACAATTCTTAAAGCAGACTCCAGTTAGTTGCAGTTAAATTATGCGAGTTGCAGTGGCGTAACCAGGATTTCATTTCGGGGGGGGGTTTAATATGCAATATTTTTGGACACTTGGTCATTCTCCTATCTTCCCCATTATAAAATCAAAATTTCGGGGGGGTTCGAACCCCCCCAACCCCCCCCTAAATACGCCCCTGGCGAGTTGACGTCAATTAAAGTTGAAGTTATAGAACCGAATGACGTGTTGAAAAATGTGTCAAATGACAACAGACGAAACTTGACTTATTGTTTCTCGGTATTCTTCTAAAGCGTTGCTAGTTGTTCTTCTTAGTTTTACAACAATTGAATCGCAAATCTAAACAGATCGTCTTTTTAAGTGGTTTGAAAGGTTATTGACTGTTTAAATCAATAACTCAACATTTACGTATTTTATTATTTTCCATGGGGCGTAGTTCAAGCGCTGTTGTCACCAACGCTGCCGATGAGTCATTAACATCTGCATCTGCTGGTCCAACAAAGACGACAACAGCCCCTTCCATCAACTCCAGTAAGTAAGCTGTAAAAATACCTCATCGAGAAAGAACAAAAGAAATGCTCCACACACAAACTCATTAATCTTCGCTCAGAAACCCTAAGGCCAAATTAACCATTGAAATATGCAGCTATTCAGTCGTTATAGGAATCCCATCTCGCCCTCCTTTCATAAATAGTGACACCCATCTGAAACGAAGAAAAGAGTTTTCATATTTTCCCGATACGAGTTCTTTTCGGGTGAACATGTGGTAGGCATGCTTGGCTACATTTCTTGCCCCGAGGCAACGAAAGGATACAAAACTGCATTGAAGCTTTTCCACGTACACAGCATGTTATTTATACAATAGAACACTTTTTACCCAGCTTTGCATTAACCAAATATGATTTCATCAAGATTTTTCCCCCGCGAATTAGTTTTCAATCGCAAAATTGTAGGACCACTAGCAAGCACTATTAAAAGTCTGCGTTAAAACTCGCCCAGGAAATTATTGATACTTAATTTATATAAATAAACTTCTAATACATATTAATAAACGACACATATACACATACACATAATATTTTTGTTACCTAAAATCGTTATTTCGGTGCTCTTCTCGGATTAACCAACCTTTTGATTATACAACCTACGGTCCGTTACCAGAGCATGGATAAAAGGTTTCTTCAATAGTTATGTGGCTCAGTCTTTCAAAGCTAATATTTCAAGACAGCAATACTACTGTACTTCCTGTTCTGCGTTGCTTCATTCTGCTATGACTAAAACAAGGGTGGAATGCTTTATGGGGGAATGCCATTATACTAGAACTGTTGTATATTTTTAACGAGATAAACTGCATTGGGGAGGTGAAAAGACAAAGCTATGTATTTCCTACCCTCTCGTTCGTCTGTCATTTCGCACAAAGGTGGAAAGTATTTATATATGATTACTATACACGCAGGTTTGGTGCGTCCCGCTCCGTCTTCGTTCCGCCCTTCATTGGGGTTGGGGTTAGGACAGGAAAGTCCTAGTTGGCAATGTTCCCCGTCTATCCCTCTTGAATTGCGTGAAGCTAAGATTAGCCCCGTCGTTGTAAGTGCAGTCCAACCACAGCCAGGTCTACTGCAGCCTTTGCTCGAGCCACCAGCACCCAGTAACCCAGGTAAATGTCAAGCGTAATTTCCTTACTCCAGAAATTATATCCCATCAGGGAGGCTGTGTCAAGATAAAAAAATGGGCATTTTAAGACGCCCTTGTCAAGTGTCAGTGTGTGAAATGTGTAAATGCGTGAAAACGGATATCCCCCAACTCGAGTGGACTTGATCCTTTTGGATTTCGTCCCAAAAATAGCGTTGCCGTAAAGAGATGAGTCTGAAAGAAGTTTAACGGTGGACAGGCCGTTAACTGACATGTACTTCGCACTGTTATTGCGTACACATGGACGAGTGTCGAAAAGTTACTGGGAACCCCTCACATTGGAGGCTAAAAATGCGCTAACTTCCGTCTTCTGACTTTTTCATAGGGATTGAGTTGGCTATGGCTCCGATTGATGTACCGGATCCCGCAGAGCTGCAGAACCGGCTAGAACAACTTGAAGAACTCCTAAAAGAGAGAAACGAACGACTACAACAACTCGAAGAAGCTGTTTCGCAAAATGGAGACGCACAGCAACGACTGGAAGAGTTGGAACGGTTAGAGAACGAATTGGTTGAACGCGATGCGATAGACGTAGAACGGGAAGAAGAATTACGTATTCTAACAGAAGTAATCGGCTGATTTTTTTTGTGGCAAACTCTTTATAAACCATGCTACAACTAGGCCTTGGAAGAAGCTTTAGAGGAAAAGGCTGATTTGGAACAAAAAATTTCCCAAGATTCCGGGCGGGAGACGCAGTTATTAGAAGATTTTGAGTGGAAGCTCCGCGAAATCGAACGCGAATACAAAGCTAAACTGAGCGAAGCAGAAGCAGCGGCAGCAGAAGCCGTTCGACAAGAATTGTTACAAGATCGAACTGCATTAATTGAGGAGAAGAAGAGAATTGAAGATCAAATCAAACAAGTATGCAATGCAATAATCGTTCGTAGAATAAACTTTTATATTTTTTTACATTTTTCTTCGTGAAAACCGACGTCGGCTTCTGCCTATTGCCGTGTCAAATATTTCGTGTTTTACTATTTTTTATTAGCTCGCACCATAGGAAACTGGAACTTTGTATTAATTACTACTAATTGATTGATTATTTTGACCGTTAAAGGTGGCTCACCTCAAGTCATATGAAGTCGAAGCCATTCAGTTACGTGGTCTAGTCAATGAACAGCAACGAGCGTTGCGAGTCGCCGCTCGGCAAATAGACGCCCTCAAGTTGAGTGAAAAATCACTGCAAGACGAGTTGAAAGCCCGGGGCGGTTACAGCACAAATAGTTTACCCCGTAAGCCAGTCCTGGATGAAGAAACGTTGAACAAGAAACTAGAACAAGAACGCAAAGCTTTGAATTCTCATGTAAGCCGTGTTTACCTCCCCAGTCATGACTTCCCTTTCTGGTCTCGTTTATTTATGTTAATCCGACCACCGTTCTTTTTCAGTGGGAAGAAAAGACCAAATTGGAGTTGCAGACTTTACGATCCCAGATGGAAAATTGTCACCTCGAAGAGAAACGGATGGCTTTAGAAGCTCTAAGGCTCGAAAAGGACACCGAGTTAGAGAATTTACGTAAGACTTTAGAAGCCAAACAGAGGGAACTCGTGGCTGAAGTAAGTTGTGGTTTAAAACTGAAAAGTTTATTTATCCCACAAGAGAAAAGGCTATCAGTATAGGGTTTTTACAGTTGTCGACTATGAAAGACACATTATCCCAGAAAGATGTGATACATACGCGACGAATAGAAGAACAGAAAACATTGGCGGAACGCGATATGTGTTCAATGCGACGGGAACTTTCCAAACTCCAAGACAGTCATTTCGATGAAATGGAACGTTTAAAACAGCAACACGAGGAAGAACGCCGTAAGTTGTCTTAAACCCAAACTATTCCTATTTTTAATGGTCTTTGATGCTACATTTTATTTCAGAAAAATCCCAACAAAAAATAGACAATCTCGCCGACGAAGTCAAGGAAACCATGAAGAAGGAATTGACGGAAAACATGGAAGCGTTGCAGAAGCAGCATCAAGGTCAACTCCAAGCTTTGCAGGAGCATTTCGAAGAGGAAAAACAGCAAGCTTTTTCGCTTTTGGAGGCCCACTACCGATCGCAAGCTGAGTCTGTGCAGGAACAAAATGCCTTTTTGCGCAAGCAAATAGAACATTTTGAAACACAAGTGCGCATTCGTTGTTACAACCTTCTTCGTTCTTCATTGTAAGTTTTATTTCTTAATTCTGTCGACTTCTGTTGGCACCTAGAACTCCGAAATCCAGCGTTTGAGTGAGCTCCTGGAATCCCGAGAGGAGGAAGTCAAGTTTTTACGCGAAGAAGTCCGCGTGCTGCAAACATCATCGAAAGCAGAAATAGCTCCCAATGCTCGCAGCCCACCGCTGGGGTAAGTGTTCTTTTTTCTGAAACTGAAAATAAAACTTTCTTCATATTTTTGTTTTCTTTCAAAAGCGCCTTGTTTAGACAAGTCTTGCTTGGATGTGTTCTGTTTTTACTTTTCACTTCTTTTGCTCATTACTTTTTGTTACTTTTTTGTGTATTTTCCCGGCATAGTTGGCTTTTCGTCTTCTTATTTTGCTTCTGGAAAGTAGTTGGGTCTCCTTTCCTTTGCCTCTTGGCAGGGGTAGCAATTGGTTGGCTAGCAACCATCATTGTACTTCACAGTCCACCTATTCCGTCCGTTAACATCCCTTGAATTTTTTTTTTCATGTTTTCTACATTTTGAGTTCGACACCTTTCTCTCTTCTTGACCAACACCCTTTCGTCTCTTTCTCCCTTACACGCTACATTTGGAATTCACATTCTTTTCAAGTTTCCGCCCCTTTTTGGTTTTCTAATGCCAAACAAACCTTTGTTATCCGTTTTTCTTAATGTTTTTATCCTATTTGCCGCCGAGTAGAGAGCGGAGCTAAAAAAGGACTCCGTTAGAAAACATCCTCGGAAACATTGGGGTTCGTGGTCCCCTAACGATCTGTGTAAGTCCTGCTAATTATCTTTTTGTCATTACCAGCAACCATTCAAACCAAGACTATATTTTTGCACCGTGCTATACAAATTGCTACTCCTGAACACCACGTTTCATTTAACCGCGCCTTAACACTGAGCATTATGTTAACTTACCTAGTTAAAGTTCGATACTTTTAAGTCAAAACTGCTTTAGCGCTTCCATTCATTACCATTCGTGGCGATTTCCGTTGTCAGCACTAGTGCTGAACTTCGATTGCAGAAATTGACAGATTGTCCAATCGCCATCTTGGCAAATTGGCCCTTGCCATCCTTGGCTCTCGATGACGTAATTTTCTTGGCTAACCAATGGCAGACGACGGATGTCGTATCACTGTGACAAAGGAAATGCTGACTCGGCGGGAAAAACGTCGTCGGGTCCAAAAAATGGCGACGTGCAACTTGCCAAGATGGCTTGAATGGACAACTTGTCAATTGCAAACTCATGTCCGTTCCTGCCCTGCTCCCTTTAGTACTTCCTAGGGGTAGTCCCCTTAGGAAACAATAGCAGGCGCAGGAAACAGCACAGGGAACAGTGTAGGGATTTTTCCTGTACCAGCAAGCCCTCGAGTTCCGCGGCTTCTGCTCACGCAATTTCGCATAAGCGCGCAAGACTGGTTTCGTCTTGCACGGTCGACGGCTTTGCTTCTGTGTCTATTACACGAAGTTGGTTACCCAGTTTCAGCTGTCCTAATATATCCAGTGTTCTTTCAATTAGTCAGCAGCTTTTAGCACGCCTATTGTGTTTAAAGCTGATTTTTACATCGTATATCTAGAACACGCGACATTTTACGACGATGTATTTTTCGAATGGATTGCTTTCTATCACAAATAGCGCGAAAGTTCAGCCAAAGTCGCAAACAATGGAAATTGCTATAGATTTTAAAAATACTTCATGTCTAGCTAGTCTAAGCGATGATTTGTCCTTGTCTAGGCGAGGCACTGGTGATGGTCGTTCTCCTTCTCCTTCTCACGGCTATCACTCTTACTCGGAACGCTCCCATTTCGAGTACGGGTACGATGTACCCGAATCTCACCACGCCCCATGGCAGCGCGTCTGCTGCGATCCTGATCACTTAGAAGCGCAGCAATTCGTCCTCGAACTCCAGCAAGTCCTCGCCGACCGCGAAGCGGAACTCCAGCGTTTGACCGAAGAAAAACGGTTCTACCAACTCGAGCTCATCAACTGGGAGCGTAATCTCTTTAACGTCCGGCCCGGCCCTCCTCTGACGCTCAAACCTGAACCCGAAGTAGAGGAACGAGGTTATTCCGCTCCTCCTGTGACCAAACCTCGACTGTGGAACCCTAAATCGGAGTACGAGTCGTCTATGTATGCTAGTAGCAGCGATGATAGCTGTATCAGTTATTATTCTTCCCCTTCAAATGATATGCTTGCCTTTCCGTCGGATACAGCCTTTGTTGAACCATATGCCCAAACGAGTCCAGACTTGAATCAAAACTTGAAATTCTCTCCCGTCAAAAGTGACAAAGCACCTGAGGAACTCGTGGCCATCCAGTGGACGCGACAGTCGCCCCCTATGTGCTGGATTGGTCCGGACGGATGGATGGACGCTAACGAAAAAGACGAGTATGACCGCCAGCGACAGCAACAAGTAACTACCACTGTCACTTCACCGACCACGGGTCGGAAATTTGAGCGAACAGTCCAAGGCTGTTGGTTACCCACCAGACAAGATTTGATCGCTGCAGGTCATAGCAATGGTGAGACAACAAATCCCCGAGATGATGAAGAAGGTGGTGGCTTTACCACACCCGTCCAAGATTAAGCATTTTTTGCTCTATTTAACATCTCATTCATGCTCGAAAGCCGCCTTTGTTTTCGTCTTGTTATCTCAGTTTCTTGACTCATCATATTTTTTCTTCTATTCTTCGGCCCATACACACAAGTTATTTCTTATGCTTTGTCCATAAACAAAGAGCGTTGGCTATTATCCGAGTCAAAAGGCACGAAAAAAAATGAAAGCCATATAGTTGACGCGAAGTAATGCATAAAAACGAAAGCAATATAATCAAACTGCACACAAAGCTATTCATACGATGTATATTAACAAATAAACTGTACAAAGCCGACCTTTTTGTTATGGATACTTTCCTAAAGATTTCATTAGTCTTTTCTCCCCTGTTTTTAACCCCGCCTTTTTCATATATTTCACTATTTAGGGACAAAAATGCACAACAACTGGATTGTGAGAGATCCTAAGACAGATGGATAGTCGCTAGCAAGTGTTAACGTAAGACTAAGAGCGTGGTTGGGGAGGTTTGTCGGCTGCAGCAGGGAAAGTTGCTGTGCTTTTCAGACCTTTGACGACAGTCATAGTTTGGTCGGGGTTGAGTGTAGTTTTCTCTTGCTCTTCTACCTGGACTTGTTTGCCTTCTTCGTCGTTCTTAAAGGTAATAGTTGTGTTCGCTTCCAATGTGCGTGTTTCCGGATCAGTGGTCACTGTGCGTTCAATGACGCGATCCGGTTTATGAATAGTTTCGATGAAAGTGGTTTTCTTCTGTCGCAAATCTTCCTCTCCTCGCTTGCCTAGCGCTTTCCCAATCTTCTCTTGGATTTCTAATACTTCTTCTTTGTCCAGCATCTCAACAATCTCGGACACTTGCTTAGGCGAGAGTTTCACTTCTTCCTTACCCAACAATTCAATCACCTAAACACACACAACAGGTAATTGTGCACATCAGAATGACAGTTACTCAAACTTTGCTAAATCCCATACCTTAAGTACGTCTTCCACTTTAAGCACACCATCTCGGTCGTTGTCCATCTGGCCCAAAACTTGCGCGATTTGTTGCAATTTACTCGTGTCGTTGACTTTCTGCAGTTTGCGAATAGCACCAATCAATTCTTCTACCGAAACCAACTCCTCACTTCGGAAAACAGGAATAAGATACGCAGTGTAAGTAACGTTCACAACGTTCGCAAAAAGCTCACAATATATGTGAAAGTTTGCTTATATGGCAAGGCTAGGTATTAAAGGTAATGAACTTCTGCGTTAAAATGACTCACATTGCTTCTGTAGGAGGAGCGGCTGCAGCTTCTTCCTCGCCTTGATTCTCTAACCGCTTCTTCAATTTATTTTGTTCTTTCTGCAAGTCTTCGACTACTTTATCCATACTGGAAATCATGCTATTGACGCTACGGAACAATCGTCGCGCGCCTTTCGATTCCCTGAGTTCTTTGCCTGAGCTGATGCCTTCTTGGCTAGTAGCTCGCAAGAAGTGCCTCAAATCATCGACATCCTACAACGGATATAAGTAACGTTTTTCAGACGTCCGTATAAAGTTTCTTCTGACGATCAAAAACGTACCTCTTGGTATTCAGCCATCTCTTCTTTCAATTCATCCAATTCCTCCTTTTCAATCAACAACCTCTTGCGTTTCACGCCGATAGTCTCCAAGGCATCTTCTAAGGCGGCAACATCTTCGGATGTCAATTCCTGAATGTCAAAACAAGCATTAAGCGTGAACACATTTTTTTTCTTTTGCGAAGGGGGTAAAAGGAATGCTACCTCTTTCTTCGCCAAAAGTTCAGTGGCTTTGTCTCGCAAAATTGGCGCTTGGTCAACCAAAAGCTCACCTGCCTTTCCAGCTAAGGCAGCGTGAGCTGCAGGAATGGCCACTTCAGGTGCCGCTGAAACAGGTTTGAGTTTGGCTTCAGCTTCAGCTTTGCGTTTTTCCTCCCGTTCTTCTTTAATTTTCCGCTCTTCCACTTTAATAGCTTCAATACGTGCTTTGTTATCAATCTTGCCCTCGCGTTCACCAATGGCATCTTGCGTTTGAGTCACCTAGTTAGTCAAACGTAGTCGCTGAGCTTTTTTTGCACCGAAACCTGGCAAAAAGGAAATCTGTAACATACCACAGATTCGGGAAGCATCGAGATGGTGGCTTTCAGTTGATCAGTCGTTGGCACCGTTTCAGGTAGGAAGAGTGTTCTCGAAAGCAACAGTAATGAAGGGGGCACTTTTTCGTTCAAACTTAGCGCCAGCCATTGCTGCAGCTGAAAACGCAAACGGCTCTCCGAGAGTCCGAGCGCCCTCATACCACGCGCTCTGCAAGCTTGTTGCAGTTCCGCAATAGTGAGGGAGTCAACTCCTTCTTTCTGAATCATCTATTTCCGGTAAAAAAGGGTCGTTACAAGTCTGTAAGGCAGAGAAAGTTCGAAATACTACTTTGTCATCGGCCGCTAAGCTTCGTAGCTTCATACGAAGCTGGAATCGGAGAAAATTGCTCGTTCCTATGGGTTGGATCTCTAATACTCGACACAAAGCTAACAGTTGAGGACGGGACAAGGAATCTAAAGTGATTTCGTCTTCGAATAGCTTGGAAAATCGCATAATTTCTTCGGTGGTGGCTTGTTGTCCCGAAATCCGGACCTGAAAAACGATTACGTCATTAAGCCACAACGCTTTAGAAAGATTGTAGCCCCACACAGGATCTCAAGTAACCTTTTTGAAGAAGTCTACGAACTCTTTGGCCTTTTCGGAATGATGACCTTGGCCTTTGAGTGCCATTTCATCCAAAGTTTCTTGCAAAAATTTCGCCGTTTCGAGCTTAACTTTCAATGAAGCTTTTAGTTTGGCTTCCTGACAAAGAAAAGGAAATATACTTTAGATTTATAAAAAAATCCCCCATTGTCTTTCACTCATATTACTCGTTCGTTGGCGGTCTGAAACGTCGAGGGCAGCATACCAGGGAAAAATTTAAGAAAAACCGGCAGTAGGAACTCCATGAAAGGGACGATAATGAAAACGGAGAAGGGTACTAAACGAAAGAGATCTGAGGTGGTGCGCACGAGCTGTTTGCGTTCCCGTCTGCTTAGCGATTCGCCTTGTAAGACCCGCAAAGCCAACTGGAAGGATATTCGGGCTTCAATGAAAAGAAGTCGGAAGCCGTGATAGTAATGTTTGAGTTCGTCCATGATGCGTTTGCTTAACGGCGGTTTAGCCGGAGCTACCGCTTTGGTGGCCGACTCCTCCTTGCTCTTGATATCTTCCTTCAGCGCTAAAACAGACTCTTCGACTTTGGAAGAGGGTTTCAGTGGTTCTTTCTCGAAAAGGACATGGTTACAATGGAACGTTCTGTGGAACGAGGTATTGCAAACAGAGCCAGTTCGGGGATTCCATATCTCTGGCTTCAAAAACTGACTTAAATGGGTATTTAGCGGCGTACCAGCCCGCGAAAAATTTGTTCTGCAACCGAGGGTGGATGTAACCAAAGGCCGAGCAACTTTCCATGATGACCGCCACATTTTTTCTATCTAAACGAAAAAAATAAAAAAAATTAGTAACAAAAATTACAGGTCAGTTTAATGGATCAGAGCCGAATCCGGTAGCCCGATTGTCCGTACTTTCAAATTCAATTATTGTCATCCCTATTCGCTTTAAAAGTATGCTTTAATCAAGGCTCCGTATAAGTCCGTATAATCAAGGCTCTAGTCGCTGTCAGTTTTTTTTACAAAATTCGTTCGCCAGTAGTCGGAAACAACGGACAGTATATGTGGCGCACCTTGAAAAGAAGATTTTATCCAACAATAGCGTGATTGTACGGGCTTCTGTTTAACGGATAACGTCAACAAAGGAATATGGAAAGTAAGGTCCGTTTAATCGAGGTAGTCATATGCTAATTCTCGATATTACGGCCTTGCATGTAAAGGAACAAACATCTTCCAGCCGGACGTTTCGAAACGCTATACGTAAATATTTTAACGTTACTGTCTATGTCACTCGGGAACAAGGGACGATAGCGGTAAACCGATTTAATTTTGTCCTACTAGCACCTGAAACGGTTACCTTGCATAATGTTATCAACTTATGTGGCCTGTTTTTCTAGAGACTGTCAATTTGTTAAGCCCATCCTGATAATGAGATAATGTAATGATGACAAAGCTGCACGTCATTCTTACCTGTTTTGTATATTTTGAGTATCACAGTTAATAATTTTTTACCAGTTGTAGCAAAACATTGAAAACTTAATACATGAGAGTGATTTTAAGCGTTAGGTAAAAAATCACAAAACATGAGCTTAGCTGACTCAAGAATGTGCTGTAAATAGATATACTGATGCCATCTATTGAGCGCCGGCGATAGCCCTAGACTAGGACATTAAACTTGTCTCGTCACACCGACATTGCATTTTTCAAGGGCGAAGGCGGGGTTTCAACCAATATCGGTGGAACATATACTATCGAGCTGCGCAGGCTACGTATAAAATGGTGCACCGGTCCCTTCTTTGTACTCGATCCCAGCGTCTGAGGCGGAAGACAAGTGAATTCTCGTAAGAAATACTCCCAGGTAAATTAGCATTCCTAAGCACAATGTATATGAAATTAAAGCTGTTTTTCTCCTGCGCAGAATGGTTGTAATTGCACCGACTGTCAAGCTCAACAGCGGCTATGATTGCCCTATCTTTGGCTTGGGCACTTGGAAGGTAGAAGACAATTTTTTTCTTTCTTTTTTTCGGTTTTATTTTAGCTTGTACAGAATCTGTGAAGGTGGAATGTTTTATATAGTACGTCAAGCGAAACTGTCTCGAATTTCTATAGTATAAATTTGGAAAGAAACATCCTGTCCGCTTTCGGCATAAAAAGCTTATCAGTATGCATGCACACACATACTTATCAATCGGACCGAATGTCGACATTGTATGATTGTGAAAGCGAGAAGACCAGTTGGAAATCGTTCTTTATCTATCTTGATGCTGTACGATAAGTTAAGAATCATTTTTTTGTTGCCTTTTTCCGTTTTTGTAGTCGAAACCCGGCGAGGTCACTCAAGCCGTGAAAGATGCTATCGATGCTGGCTATCGCCATATCGACTGCGCCCATGTATACGGCAACGAGCCTGAAGTGGGAGAAGCACTCAAAGCGAAAATCGAGGATGGCACGGTGAAGCGTAGCGATCTGTTCATTGTTAGCAAGGTATTTTCCTTCATGGTGACAAAATTATGTTCTGAATTAACTTGTCACTTTTTCTAGTTATGGAACAGCTCCCACCGCCCCGATTTGGTTATTCCTGCTTTAAAGGAGACTTTGTCAAACTTGGGCCTGGAATACCTTGACTTGTACTTAATACATTGGCCAATGGGTTACAAGGTTTAGCACATACACTGTTGCATCGAAATATACTTATAGGAAGCAATTGATCTTATAGGAAGACGGAGAGCTCTTTCCCAAGGACGACAAGGGCAAGATCTTGTACAGTGATGTGGATTACCTCGATACATGGAAAGAAATGGAAAACGCCGTTAAGCAAGGGTTGACCCGGTCTATTGGTGTGTCAAACTTCAACAAAGACCAAGTCCAGCGACTCTTGGACAACTGCAAAATTCCTCCGGCTACCAACCAAGTAATCACGAAGAATTTCTTTGTATGCATTTTATAACCGGGGTGTCTTGAATCCTTTAGGTGGAGTGCCACCCATATTTGAATCAGAGCAAGCTCTTCGAGTTTTGCAAGTCAAAGGATATTACCATCACTGCTTACAGCCCATTGGGCTCCCCAGACCGTCCTTGGGCCAAACCAGACGATCCTGCTTTGTTAGAAGATCCCAAATTGAAAGCTATTGGTGACAAGTATGGCAAAAGTGTTGCCCATGTCGTGCTAAGGTTCCAAGTGAGTAAATTTGACTACATGATATAACTTTTGTGATTAAAACGATTTTTCCGTTCAAAGGTACAACGTGGAATTATTACCATTCCCAAATCCGTGACAAAGAGTCGCATCATTGATAATATCAAGATTTTCGATTTTGAATTATCTGGTGAGGATATGAAAGTCCTTGAAGACATGGAATGCAATGGTCGTCTCTGCCACATGGACTGGTATGTTGACTTAGATTTTTTCATCCATTGTACTGTGATATATTTGTTTTTGTTTAGGATTGCTGCTGATCATAAATATTGGCCATTCTCTACAGAGTATTAAGCGATCTTCAAGGCCAGCCTGACGTGTTAAGTGATATTCTAGGTCATATGTATAACTGTATTGTCACGTTTCTTACAATACAGAACAGGATATTACAATTCAAGCTCAGAAGACTTCTACACAGACTTCTCGTATAATTCGTAATAATCGCTGTCTAATTTAGCCGAAGAACAGTCGCTCCTTGTGTCCATTCAAAAGTACTTCTACCGAGAAATTTCCGAATTCGCGCTAATATTGGTTACCGATTTTCGGCTTTTCAGCAAATAATGCTAAATAAAATTTGAAGGAATACTCAAATTATCTTAACTTGTTTTTCGTACTTGTTTCCTTAACATTCGTCAATACGGCTTCTTCTCACGCTATAAGAAACGTTTGGCATGAAATAAAAATCATGCTTATGCTTAAGCATACCTTATAATTTTTCGTCTTCGAGAACGTTCTCTACAGAACAAATAACGTGAAGGAAAATGAAAAAGCGGGTTTTGCTATTCCGCACGCTGTGCGGCCAAGCGAAACAAGGACCTTCGAGCTTGCCTTTCGGGCCCGAAAATTCCGAAGAGTAAACAAAACCTGCGTGACCGAAATTCAAAGTCTGCCGGAGCCTTGTTCCGTCGAGTCTTATCAACGAAAGATGTCTCGCGGTTATGTTCGGATATACGCAGCTCACTCTTTAATTCGTAGGTTTTTTTTTAACTGGGCAAGTCCCCAAAGGGACTATGCCCAGCTTATACGATCGGTTGTCGTGCCAAACCTCACGTGCCATTTTAGCTTGGGGGGTGTCCATAAGTTGTGTATGTTCGGGGGGTGGAGATGTGGGGAGTGAAATAGGGGAATTTGGCTAGAGGCAGAATCGCTGCCACGGTGGGCTAGGAGCAAAAGTGGAACATAACGGGGAGAATAAGAAGAATGTTAGCACGCATCTTAGATTCGTTGACATCTTGTTGTTGGTGGTGGTGGTGTTTTTTTTATTGTTGTTGTTGTTCGTGTTTTTTTATTAATGAATTAAGTGTCATTAGCTGGGCAAGTGCCCAAAGGGACTTTGTTTAGTTATGAGTCTTCTCATTTTTTAATGTCTTGGATAAAAATCAATAACGTTGGATAGTGACTTATAATAATTAGCTGGAGAAGTCCCTTATCGTGTGCCACTCTTATCTGTACTTTTGATATCCTCTTGTGCACGAGTTGACGGTTTGTTGGTGTTTTTTTTTAATAATTGTTTTCTAAGCTCGTAAAATTGTAAAGATCTAGGTTTTGATAGTGTTTTTTATATCATTGTTTCCTTAGCTGGTAAAATTGTATTGTAATATTGTATACTTTACTTAACATATTGCATATGTAATTCTATTGTATCTCAACTTTACAGCAAAACCTAACGAAATCTAACTTATTATAACAAAATTTAGCTCATCTAACCCTATAACTATATAACTCTTTCA
>JAHZNP010000889.1:0-33234 GCA_020615345.1 Triops cancriformis
AGACTAGGGACATTTGGCGCCCAAGGTGCCACGCGTTTAGCGTTTGCCTTCCCTTCCGTTTCAATCTAGCTCCTCCCTGTCCCACTAAACGTATGCTTCTGCTATCTCGGCTGTGAATATGCTACACTGCCGTTCTTGCAAAAAACTGACGCCTGATTCACCCCTCGCCAAGACAACAGCAACCCAGCGCCAGGAAGACGCAGCGGCAACTCACCGATAAAGGCGATGGCAGTCGGGAAGTGAGTGGCCAAATTCTGGCTCAGGTGGTCCGTAATGGGAATCTGCAGATACTGGATCCTCCCAGTATCCTGGAACACGTTCGGCAAATCCGGCGTGACGTTGACGACATTCTAACCCAAAAATACGAAATTAAAATATGGAATAATAATAATAATGACAATGATAATAATAACAATAATATTATTATTAATAATAATATCAATAATAATAATAAAGATAAAATCCTAAAAAATGAGAAAATAGATAAGAAAGAAAGAAAATGAGAAATGGTCCGTTAGTTAAGATCGGACCGGCTCGGCGTTTACCAGGATCTCGTGCTGCGTGAGGGCGTCCTGGTCTTGGGAATTCTGGGCGTTGCCCAGAAAGAGGTGAGGCAGGATCTCGACCGGAAAGCCGGGGTCGGGGTCTGGGTCCGTAGTTTCGCTGTGGCCCCTGTTCTCGGCGTCCGGTTTTGGCAGCAGCAGGCTGTGCGGCCCGCCGTAGCCCAGTCTGAGGCCCACGCTGAAGCCCAGGCTCAGCTCCGGCTCGTAGTCCGGGCTGCCGCGCTCCGACGCCAGCAGCGGGGTATAGAACACGGACGAGCACGCCGAAGAGGGCGGCACTAAGGCGGAGTAAGGTTCGTCCTCCGACTCGGAGGCCGAGCGCGAGCCGAGCGAGCCCAGGCTGGGCCCCGAACTACTGGAACTGGTGCGGAAGGCGCTCGACACCTTGCTACCGGGGAGGAGCCGCGTGCTGGGGCTGGAATGGGCGGAGCCTAACTCCCCCAGGCGGAAACTCCCCATGAGCGCCGCCTCGTCCCGCGGGTTCTTCCGAATGACGCACCACTCCGGGTATTTGGCACGGAATTCCTCCACGCCACCTGTCAAAAGAGGCAATGGCTTTTTTTAACGGATTCTCGTTGACATCTGAAGAGATCAAATACAAAAATAAGCCCATCAGCGCTGTGGCTTTGAAAGCGGCCATTGAAGTTTCCATAGCGGAGCAATGATTGGGAACAGAATGCTACACGCGTTCCGCAGATTTCTGCTCGACTGTACGGAGAAACATGCGAAACTTTCTTCGGCCGCCTCATACCTCATTGACGCGACAGTAGCGCCACCAGTGGCCTGATCGTGAACCTTCCTTTGGAATCGGCCAATTGCTCTCTAGAAAAAGCTGACTCTTCTTGGAAACGCCCGTCTACGAGTAAGAAGGTATCGATAGCAGTAGTAACAAAGTATCAAGTTCTTAATTGTTCCGTCGACTCATTTGGGCACTAACGAACGAACCACGAACCGCTTACGCGACATCACCTTCGACATAAAACATGAACCGTTGCTCATTGGTACAGATCCTTTCTGTTCTTGGGACGGCTGCAAGCTTAACCTTTTGTTTCCGACAGATCTTCCTTTCCGGAGAACTGATAAAACGAAAATCGATGTTTTTGGGAAAAAAAACACGAAAAAAGATTTTGCACAGAAAAAAGCAGTTAACGCTCGTGTCGGTTTATAAAACCTCCACTGCTCTATTACACAAAATTAGCCACTAATATCAATAAAATACTCTACCTCTTCATCCATTAGATACTAAATTAATTAAAAAATTACTTAATGGGAAAAAATTCCCCACATTAGCAAGTCGGAAAACAAGCTGGGGCAGCATCTAATGTTGCCAGCGCTCGCAATTTAGCGTTATCGACTTTCTTAACCATACTATCTAAAAGATAAACTCTATCCACATATCGAGTTCATGATTCACATTTCCTCACAGTCTGGTTTAAATATAACAAATAAGCCAGTACAATGAATCGCAATGGGTCCCGATTCGGATATAGCGGACCAAGGGAAAAACGAACGTTCAAGATGTTCAAGGTTTGTTTCAGGCTGCGTTGTTTGATCACTCAGCAGTCCATTTCGGTCATCAGGAGATTTCGGGGAGTCGTAACACCGTCTGTCTTTTGTAGTGAAAGTGATTGTTGTTCATACCTTGAAAGTGAATGTTCATACTTTCATTTATCTTTAAGTCTTCACTAATTGACTTAGGTTAGCAGGGACAGACTTTGGCCTTAACCTTGTATATCCCTAATGAGTTCTACGTTCTCTCTTTCTTGTATATATATTCCATTTTTGCTGTGAATACATTTAGTCTTAACCTGTGCTTTGAGACTGTTACACTTTGTCGAAGGTTCAACTGAGATATTCCTGTGTTCTAGGATATCCGGGAGGATTCTTCTGATAAGGCAACGTTGCAATACACTTGCAATACACTGGCAACGTTGCAATACACAATAATCCCGTTCCGGCTGGATCCGACACAGCCATTTCACTACCGTGGCTTTTCCCACTGAAACTCTGGGTAGTGATTTGTTCCCGTACTTGCGGCACTGCCCCGCTTCCGTCACCCTGAATGCCCATCAGCCAAGATAACGGCATCAGCATCCAGCCGCTTCCCGGGCCTTTTCTGGCCTGCGAGGCTGCCAGGGTTCACCGAGGTCGAATTGTCCCAGTTTTCCCTGGCCAGACGGCTCTGCCAGTACCCCCCAGTCACGCTTACTACTCTTGCGGCATATTTGGGCGACAAAAACGGGTTTGTCGTTTACTTCGACGCTCACTTCGGCGTCAACTCGGTATTGGAGTACGGCTCTTTTGGCGTGTACCGGAACAGTTCATTGCAACGCGCCTCATGCAACCAACGCTTTCCGTCCAACTGTGGTCGGGCAGCCCAGTTGAACGTGGAAGAGGTTGGAAAGCCCGCCCACAGTCATTTGTTTGCAAACAAACGTGTTATTTGTTGTTCTTCCATATTTCTCTTGTAAAAAGTAAAATTATTTTGAAGGTCAATACAACATCATTTATTTCCTGACTTTTTTCAATTATATTTTTAAACCACGTATCCAAGTTCCTAATGGAAAAATCGTTCCAAACTGATAAATTGAAATCCGAAACCTAAAGAAATTTTGACGACCTTTTTGTATACCAATTTTTTCTCGGTATTGTTTTAAAAAATACTGCGTGACACAATCTATTTGGATATTTAAACCAACATACTAGTAAAGAGCAGGAAGTGCATATAAACTGTTAATTTTACTTAATTTTTATGATTCATTTCCTTGCAGTTATTTGGAAGCGATGAGAATGAACAGTGATGAGCTTCCTGATTTACATAATAATTTGTGAAATTTTCCCAGTTGGTTTCATGTTTGTAAACAGTACATCAGGACGGCTGTTTTATTGTGAACGGTTCGTAGCGCACAAGTATACTGCGTCAAGTTGTAAGGCTTCTTGCGTTGTTCGCATTTTCTTGCCTACCATGAACGCCGTTATGCAAAACTGGTCAACGGACCAGTACACGCGAAAATATGCCTTTAATCCTCGCTGGCCAGGACCCCTACCGGCCACCAGTGGCTTCTGTCTCCAGTACTGGGCGTAGGTCCGCGTGCCCAGACCGAACAGGCCTGGCTCTGGCGCCACGGCGAGGCACTCCTTGCCACCACTCTTCAACGTCGTCTTCGTTCGTCACTGGTCCGCTCCGACCCTTGCCGGCTGGGCCTGGCTCGGCCGCTAGCGCTTTCACGCGCGGATCGCAACAACTCTGCCGTAGTGCTTGTCCAACCTTTTCTCGGTGTTTCTTTCTTTCTTGCTTTTCGCTTAATGCCAGTGGAGGCCGTAGCCTGTTCCTGGGTCTTATCAAGCATTTGGGCTCTTACCCCAGCCACGTGCGAGGCTGAGCTCGGGTCACCCGAGACGGTCAACCTGGAACCGCAAGCTCCTCCTTGAGACGCCACAAGCTCTGTGTCTCTTTGCCTCAGTTTAGCGGACTTTGGCGCAGGGACGGAGCCAACGTAAGCACTACAAGTACGCTTTCACTTTTAAGAACGCCAGACCACAATAAGACTACGAAAAGGAAGCTAAAGGGCAATGGACACCAAAAACGTAGATAGAGATTTTTATCGATTATTACAATACACATTCATCTAAGAAAAAAGAATTGTTTCGATTTTTCTGACCAGCCGTTCTGGACGTATTTATTTCCAAGGATTTGGCCTTTTCCCGCCATGGAAAGCGTGACGTCACGGAAGGAAACATTTGAATTTCATAGACAACGGACGCCGAAAACGCATACAGAGGTTTTGATGGATTATTATAATAATCATTATTTTAAAAATAAAAAAGTTTATTTCAGTTTTTTTCTAACCACCAGTTCTGGAGATATGTATTTCCAAAGTTTTGGCCTTTTCCTGCCCTTAAGAATCGTGACGTCACATGCGTGAAAATTTGAATTTTAGATTTCTTATTCCCTAAATATCTTCGTTATTATTTCGCACCTCGGAAAAAGAAACATATTCGGAAACTATATTTTTGGCTCTTTTATTATAAGACAAAGTTGTTTGTAGGTGTCTATTGCTCTTTAAGGTGCAGAGAAAGGGGAATCAAATCTCGGAACCACAACGCAAGAATTTTTTTCTTTCTCTTATCGTCGACGAAAGTCTGGCCGATAGGAAAAAAAACAGTACAGCTAATCCATGCCTGACCCTAATTGACGCGAAAACTTGACCAAAGTTAACTGAGCACCCTAAGGGGTGGAGCTTCTCCTTTCAGCCTCGTGCTATCCCCTTCCTTGAAGCACAGCGTGCAGTTATGGCAGCCGCAGGAACATGGAAAGCTGGCCGACCCAGTGCTGGCCGGGTTGAAGGCTTTCGGTAGGAAGCCGGTACTGATGCGGCCTGCGCGCGGCCACGAAGCCAGGCGCTGGCTCAACTTGACGGTGGCTGGTCTCGTGCAAAGTGGCTTATGAAAGATGATGCCAAGATCGAACCATTTTCGGCCTCTCGACTCATCTTTGACACTCGCGTTGGGTGCCTCCCAACCCCCTCCGAAGACGACTTTTAGGAAAACTGGGAAGAAATCGAAGCACGCGTAAGGCTCCCCCCCACCCTAAAAACGTCAGGCCAGAAAAAGGCTGGCCTATAAATAACTTTGAACTGCCTATTTACCCATTACAACCGACTTTTTCCTGTCTCGGCTACCCAACGGACGGAAGAGAGGGACCCCCCCTTGGGCTTCCCAAAACTCAACCCTAACGGTACCCACATTTGGACCATCTATACTTTCTTTAGAATAACTCGTTACTAGAAGCTTGAGAGGATCACTTGTGTAGTATTCTGCCGAAAAAAAAGAAGAAAAAAAGAAGAAAAAAAAGAAAGATCCAGCTTAACTAACAATGAAATCGCCCATTTCGAAAGCCTGGCTGCAAGTCACGGAAACGTTCCAAAGCGGATGGCGTGGGACACCGCTCTCGCAACTGCCATGACGATAGCAGTAGGGCAATGCAACTATACGTCACTGGCTAACAATGAATTTTCCTACGGCGAAAGACTTACAGCGCGTCAGGAACGTTCGAAAGAGCTTGTACCGCTCTCCCAACTGCCGTGGCGTTAGCAATAGGAGTACTATACGGCACTGGCCAACAATGCAATTTCCCAAGCGGACGGCGTGGGAGACCGCTCTCCCAACTGCCATGACGTTAGCAGTAGGGCAATCGCTACTGTACGTCACTGGCTAACAATGAAATTTCCTACAACCAAAGACTTACAGCGCGTCAGCAACGCTCGAAAGAGCTTGGCACCGCTCACGTCAATGGCGTGCAGTTAGCAATAGGAATACTACTATGACCAACAACGAAATTTCCATAGGATAGAGCTTGAGATTACTCGCGCATTTGCCGTGGCGTTAGCTTCATGACTTTCGCTGTGCTCCACATTTTAAGAGTGCTGTATAATGTCCGACACAGACAACGCTCATAAAGAACGTGCCTTATGCTAACGCCACGCAGTAGCGTGAGGTGTGACCCCACGTTTTTCTCCTTGGCCTGCTGCTGCTAGGACCCGCGTCGGCCATCAAGTAATTCTCGCCGAAGGAACTCTCCCTGTTGCCCAATGCCTTCTGCTTGTTCCGTCCTGTTCCGAACATCCCGTGTACCAGGCTCTCGCCGCAGCAACTTTCATTCTTGCCGGGCGCTGCACCGTTAGCATGGGCACTCGCCTTAGTCCTTGAAAAAGTGACTGCAATTGGACGGAAGTGATCAGCAACTGATTCGAACGCAAATTTGAACGCAAGAGACCTCCCATTTCTTACTTGAGCCACCATGTTTCAAAAGACCGATGGGAGCTGCCAAGAACTGGCTGGAGAAAAGCAGCTAATCCAGGACATACTCCTCCAGAATAGAAAAAATGACGCCAGCCTACCCCAACTCGAGTTTCCAGCGAAAGTGATTAGCCAAGACAACGTGGAAGCCATGCCCATTACCAGTGAACAGAGATCGTCATTTCTTCTCCTCGTGGGGTACAGCTCCAGCTAATTGGCTCGTTCAAAAAAAACTCTAGGTTTCTAAACAATAGTGCCATTTGCTAAAGGGAGGATTCTCTTGCCGGTCACTGCCACCCGGCGGAAACCCTCCCCCTTTCCCACCGCCCCTCCCCGGTGTGTGTGTGTGTCTCTGGTGCCAACTCTCGGAACGGATGTTTAGTTAAGACATGAGGAGGAAACGGTCCCTCCTGTTTAGCAATTGTTGCTTTTGTTTAGCTGACTCTTTCTTCTACTGAAAAAGAACGAAATTCAAAACATCCCGTAGAATTTTCCCTTTTCATCCCCCTCCCCAAGGAAAAATGAAGACTAAATAATAGACAAATATTTTTAAAAAAATCTAATTAATAAAAAATGCTAATTAAATTTACACAGCAGAAAGTTGCTGTTACTTTTATTATTAGTATTTGCAAGATTTCTAAGTCTTTTTTTTTACTAATGGCTCGGGGGTGTGACCCTGACGCAGATTACACCGAAGGAATGCGTGGCCCGTTTTTTCTACTCTCGTTAACCATATAGTCTCGCATCTCTCGCTTTTCCAAGTCTCTTACGTTGTACTGAAAGGGCGCCTTTCAGAAACAAAAGCAAAAGCGAACAAAGGGAGGATGCGTTCGGGCGTCCGACCCAGCTAGAACACGATCAAAGGCCAGCAAGAGAGAGGAGATCAAGTTGTGTGTCACATTCAGACGGCAAATCCGTTTCCACGACGTCCTTGACAGCCGATCTGTGTGTCTTACTAATTAGCCGGACTAGGGATCGCATCGAAAGAACGCTGTTTGGCAGATTGCAGCCACTCGATCGCAGACCTTTAGCTAGGAAATTGCACCCCATTCCCTTTTAAAACGTAGAATGCTATAAATTAAAGCCCAACTACTTTCAAACGTTTCTTGACACAAGTTTCAAAGTCAAAAGACTGAAACAATGGATTCAATTCAGGCGAACTGGACTTTGCTTACAGAAAGCGTGACCAACTCAAAGGAATGTCACTATCATCAAACGTGAGTATTTTTTTCTTTCTTTCATAAAAAAGGTCGAAAAAGGTTCCTATTGTTGTTATAGGGTCCGCCAGTGTGCCCACCCGGAATTGCGTTATCGTCGACCTGAGGAACATTGCAGGAAGGGGAACGGAGTGGATTCCGCTGACACCGTCACGGATCGCCGCGACTTTTGAGCGGAATGCCGTCAATCACGTGCAACGCGTGTGTGTGTGTGTGTGTGTGTGTGTGTGCTCGAGTCGCCAGATTGGGGAGATGCGTTGTGGGAACGACAGGTTTTTCCGTTGAGCGTCTCAGCTGCGGCGTGGGCGTGGCCTGAACGGTCGGAGGCAGCTCTGGGAAAGTCATTGTGAATCAACGGCCCACGAGCCGCAGCAGCGACTCCAGTCCGCATTTCAAAAGCAGCGGCTCCCAAAGGTCTTTCAAACAGTGCTTCGGATCTTTTCTTTGGGCGGATCTTCGATCACTATCGACCATTCGTCAACTTCAGTCGATCCGGTCTGATCCAATTCAGCAAAACTTAAAAAAAGTAGATCCGGGTCGGGAAAGATCCCGATCAGATCCGATCATTTCGATAATTATCGAAATTCCGACAATTGTTAAGAAATTAAAAAATAAAAAGAGATGAGAAGTTTTCAGTTATGCCCACCAGGTGGCCTGATTTTGATCGGCAAAGGATCGTCAATAAAAGAGATCCGATCCCTGCCATTTTACGGTACCGATTTATTTTCCGATCAAATGATCGGAACTGATCGGAGTGGATCCAGAAAAGATCCAGAACACTACTTACAAGGGGGCGGTTCCAACGACTTCCGTTCCGGTCGCGCTTTCTCAAGACCGAACGGCCTTTTATATGTCGACTCTGTTCTTTACATTGCTTGACTCAACACGGGATTGATAAGCAGAAGCCCTTGTCTTATCCTAAGGCCCCCCAACTGCGTCATCGCTACCGCCCAGCCCTCGATTTTGCACGGGTTCTGACTAACACGGTCACTTCCCGAAAGTTCCCGAACGGCGTCCTGAACACCGAGCCAACTAGTCCTAAGCCGGCCTGTAGGTCTGGCTTGACGACGGCAACTCGCTCTACGCGGGAGCGCCACACACAGTCACCGCGCGTAGTGAAGCGCTCGCTCTGGTCCACCACTTGTTTCTTTCCAAAGAAAAAGAGCCGAGGCACTTTTTAGACCTTGACATCGTGAGCGTTGCGCGGCAACAATGAACGCCGCCACCAGACTTGCGCCCTGCCCCTCCCATCAGCCTGGCCAACCTCTCGACTTTCAAAGAGAACCCTGCGCCTACCGACCATCGCAATGGGCAACAATGAATCCTCTCTCGGCACCAGCCCCCGGCTGTGCGTGACAGCGAGGTTTTCAGCCGCACACTGCTCCCGTCACTGCCGCGTAGCTAGCGCTCTGCCATTGATTTGGAGGAATTACTAGAGTATTCGCCATGACGGTTGAACACTTGAAGCCAACTACCCTGGGCTAATGCCACGGCTGTTGCGTTTGGCGCTCGCCTGTTTCGAACATTCCCTAAACCCACAGCCAGATTCTGGTAGAAGGAGCTTTCATTGTTGTCCAATGCCATAAATTCCTAGCTTTTTCCCCCGTTTGGGAAACCCAGTAGAGCCACGTTCCGCTCTGGACTAGGCCACAGCGAAGTGACGTCACAGGGCTAGGACCTGGGAACCAAGACGCGCTCAGGGTGTCACGCTGCCACCATTGCCTTGGGTCGTTTTGGACGGACGGAGACTGTACAGTACGCTTTCAAAAGGGGAAAAAAATCGGGTCCAACGAAACGTGTCTTTAGCCATAGGTTACTGCTAATCTTTAGCACTTGACAACCAAGAGCTCGCCAATTTCGAAAGCCTGGCTGCGGGTCACAAACGTTCGGAAGACGCTGGAGTGGAATAGCGCAACTGCCGTGGCGTTACCAATAGGGCAATGCTACTATACGGCACTGGCTAACAATGAAATGTCCTACTGCGAAAGCGTTGCTGTGGCTCACGGAACATTCGAAACCGGATGGTGCGGGACACCGTTTACGCAACTGGCGTGGCGCTAGTATAGGTACTTTGACTATGACCAATTTTCTGAAGCATACGGTACTGAACGCACAAGAAACGTCAACCATTTGCTTGGAAGATAGCAAACATCATTTTAAAAAAGTAAGTTCCCAGGCTTTCTGTCGCATTTTCTCTTTCCAAGGGGAAAAAAACGTGCCAAGGAAGAATAAAAACTAACTCGTGAATTCTCATTAAATTACACTTGTCCCCGGGCATGTTCCTTGTTCCCCAGATCCCTGGCGCCCGGTTTTCTATTTCCTTGGGGCGGGTCAACTCCCAGGTCCACATGTGGGATTCATTGTTGGGCTGGGTTTGAGGCCAGGCAGTGCGAAACGCAGCCATGAACGAAGGCCATTCGCCTACTATTGCTCCTCGGGGTGCGTGAAATCACACTCGACGCAGGAAACTGGCCACGAAAGGCTAAGAAGAGAGGCTAAACACCAGAAAAGAAAGAGAGAGAGAGAGGAAGAAAGGATGACTGGCTACTACCTGCCTTGTCCTACATTTCGAACAACACACGCAGCGAGAGCTGGGTCTATCCGTGTCTGGGTCAAAGTTAGCGCCCATTTCCCAAAGGAGAAAAGAAAGAAAGATTGCTACTCTGGCTCTAGGGTCGCCAAGCCATTGTTATCAGGAAGTTATCCGCCCAGGGGAGCTAGACTGAAGTCTAGCTCCCCTGAAACTGAAGAAGGAACTCAAGAAAGGACCCAACGCGCTTTTCTGGCCTTTAGCTCTTGCAAGCGTCAGCTTCTTACCTTGGAGGCAAGCCACGCGGCATCCGTCCTGCAACAACGTTTTGTACAGCACGGTCACGAGCTCCAAACTGCTCCACTGCCATTGTTGCAGCGCGCCCGAGTCGCTGTGACTCCCGAGGCTCGCTTCGTCCGCTGCGGCCTTGGCGCGTGACGTCACCGGCTCGGCGGTTCCCGCGCACAGCACGAACGTGGTCGCCGGGCTCCGCTCACTACCACTGGCCGGGGGAAGCGGGTCGTAAGCGCCGGCGAGCTTCTCCCGCGCCTCGGTGCATTTGAACACGGAAGCCATGCTCACTTTGCCGGCCGCCAGGCGCCGCAGCATGATCGAGGGCAAACTCAGATGCACGGCTTGTCGAATGTGGCACTCGGCGAAGTCAGCCGGACTCCGGCAATCCAACAAGACCACGGAAGACATGGGGCCGTCTTCGTCCTTCCGGCGCAAGGACGCCCATAACTCTTCCGGCGTCACAATCTCGAAGCCGGACGGGGGGCAGCACATGGTGGTGGTGGTGCTGGTGGCCGAGGTTGACAGCGTGCCAGGAGAAAGCGGCCGTAATCGATCGTCCGCGTCCCCCGTCGCGTAATCCTGAGGACGCACTACTGCTGCAGCATCCAACTCCAACGAGGGCATTATCCGAACCCCGCAAACACACTTGCAAACAAATTCCAGCCCTCTTTTAAGATGGGGGGGAGGGGAGCAGCAAAGCCCGACGGCTCGGATTACACGACCATTAAGACGCTTCGCAACTTCGCACTCTTTCACTGGCTCAATAGTCCACTCCTCATGGATAATTCACTCGGTTTAATAAAAACTCGTACCACACTCTTCACACAGAAAGGGGAAGGAATACACACTCCAAGCACCGCACAGTGTTCGCTGCGCCGACAATGAAATTCAATACACGGACACTCGAGCACTGCTCAAGGTTACGGGAGGGAATAAAAGCTGCGACAGCCTGTGTGAATGGATGCAAGCGCTTGTCGATTCTGAAGCCGGTCGAAGCACTACAGCCCGGGTATACCCGAGGAGACGGAGCGAAGCCCCCGTCAAGCTACGCACCAGGGCGCGACTTGCCTCAAGCTTCCTACGCCGTGCAGGCCGCAGCGCGTAGAGGCTTGTGCGGGCGCTAGATGACTCTCGCGGCAGCCTCATTCAAGAAGCTGACTGCTATTGGCCTTCTCTAAGGCAGCCATTACGTGACATCATCCTTCATTGACGCGGGCCCCAGCCCCTCCCTTTCCACGCCAACCCCTACGTTGGGCCCTACACACGTGTGAACAAAGCAGAAAGATGAATGAGTCGAACGTAGAAAAGACTTAAGCTTTACCCCCAGAAGGGTTGAATGGACCATTTTCAGAAGAGAGAGTGCACCAATGTTGGTCAAACCCCTTTTGGGGGGATAATCTCTCACCCACGCCGATAAAGTTTTGTCGCTAGTTTATGGGCGGCTAAGGCAGGGTGTTCCCAGTGACTGTCGTGGGTGTCGTCACCACTTATCGGTAACTTTCGGGTTGGAAGCAAGTTCACGCTGCTGATTGCACTGTGAATGGCGACGCCACAAGGGCCGCGTGGGCGTCTTAGCTGCAAGGATACTTTAGATAGGGCTTGGGGGGGGGGTAAAGGGAGGGCTGGGTGGTTGTACAGCTTGACATAGGGTGATAGCGAAGCTTAATAAAGGTTCGTAGAGAGATCATAGCCAGCCCAAACTCGTAGGTGGTGTCAAGTATCGATTTTACTCTTTTTTAAAAAGAAAAAAATATGTTTCCTGTAATTGTAATTTTAACCGCTTTCGTGCTACTGTCACAGCATCTATCTGGTGAAGATAGTGTCTGGTTTTCGATGGAGCTCTTGAAGCCATGGTTTTAACCTATTAAAGTTGTTTTAATTGCCAAATCGCCATAAGTTGTTTTCACTTCTTAAACTTGCCCTTGGGTAACACAGTGGGCGGAGCTTAACGAAATCTTATGCTTTCGGTAGAATTTGCAGAAGCAATTTCCGTAATGGGCAAGCCCAGATTGGTAGCCGCCCACGGGGGGCCTCTCCAAGACATATTCATTGTTGCAGCCCATAGGGCGCACCTTACCCGTACGTGGCAATCAATACTCACTTCCGGCTCCGTGAGGAACCTTTTTTTCCACACTTCGCCTTGACCGTTGCTGACTGGGCCAGTTCCTGACGAGCGGGTGGGGTTGAGGGGGACGTTTTGCATATTCGATGGGCGCCAGTGACGCAAAGTGTTTCTAAATTGGCCGGATTGAATTGTCCAGGGCGACAGAAAAAAGGGGAGGATTCTAAAATAAGCAGCGTAGAAAGACGTCACAGAACTGTGTGTACGTTTAAGAGTCCAAGTATACTACGATTACGCGGTTTTTTGGCGCTTCCTGGGCAACCGTATATTTTAAACTCGGATTGCCTAGTCAAGCTACGCTTAGCCGAGTGTTATCTGCGGCTTTAACGGGTAGAAAGACGTCAGATGGCCCGATATAGCTTTATCTGGGACCAACAAGTTGTTGGCGAAACGCTAATCGCCGGTTATCGCGGGCCAGGGAAAATGGCGCCGGGCAGGACGCAACCAAGCCAGCGGCGTGGGTTTCGCGCGCGCTCTGGCGGGCGCTGACGACAACGGCGAGCGTGGCCTTGCAGAGGCAGCCATGAATAACTCCCGGCGGGTTTCACGTCGCATTCATCAGTAGGGCCGCAGTAGCGGGCTGGGCCCCGCCCCTCAGGGGTCAATGGCGTGCTCGTCCCGTAGTGCGTGGGTCGCTTGTTGTGATCGGCTTTTATGAATGGATGCAGTACGCGGGAGTGGGACAGCCGCCGCCACAGAAAAAGACTTGAAGGACGACCGACGGCACTGGCTCAGGGTCGTATCGATTAGAGGACGCTGCATTGACGGTGCGGGGGCGACGAAAAGGTGGGAAGAAGAACGAAGAGAAGGAAAAAAAGAAACAAGCGGCCTGGATCGAAAAAGAGGGTAAATAGCCTGGCAGGGTTAAGTAGAGTTTGGAAACTATAGAATTCTTATATATTCTTATATGCTTATAATGTAGAATTTTTATATTTAATTTATACAGATTATGCTTGAAGAATTTAGAGGCTTACAGATTTTTTCTGACTAGCGTGGAATTAGAGAAAATGTCAAATTTAGACGTGAAACTAGTAGACGATTTTGTCTCTTCCAACAATTTGATACACTTATTTGAAATTTCTTTACAACGTTTTAAAAATCATTCGAAAAATATAAAAAAGTAACTAGACTGCATTAGTATTTTGCTGCAATTATTCGGAAAAGTAAAACAGTCGAGGCTTTAAAAATTTCACAACTTTGTTTGAGAATAAGCTCTAACCTTATTTGGAAAGGTTGACAAGGGCAGAAACACCAGAGAATATTGGTCTTTGCTTATAGTAGAGAACTTCCCGATTGTCCTTTTTCCTTTTCCTGGTGGTAGTGCTTTTTATAAATGCATTAGGTGCATTACCAATTTAATGTGCTTCGCAATGAATTGAATACTCAAAACGTTATAGAAATATTTATGTTTTCTTTCCTTACGTAAGTACGTTTTGACACATCTTTGACTTTATTGGGAAAATACGGCTAGAATTAACAGTGTAGTTGCAAACTTTGAAAAAAAAAACAGTTTCAGGCAAGCTACAGAAAGCAGACCAAGTTTTCGCCATGAAATTAGTGGTTGATGTTTTACACCCGTATGAAGCCAATAATTAACTTTAAGAATTCGACAAGTCCAAATTACCAACTGATTACGAATTTACTTGAGTATCTTTGTGAATCGTTAGAAACTGCAGAAATACGCAAATATGAGCTTTTTTCTATTCTCATATTTAACTTTGTCTGTTCTTCTGTCACTATTTTAACTTTTATTTGGGCAAGAATATTTCGCCATTTCTTCTTCTTTCCTGGTTTCCTGGAACGGGTAAAAAAAAAACGCAGAAAAAAACAGAAAATAGCTCTAAAATTATCTACTTCATTGCTTTCAAAATTATTTACTTAAATAGAAAATATTAGCAATTATAAAGTTGAATACTAACTAAATGGGACAAATCGACCTTTTTATTTATCAGTCTAATTCAATATCTGCAAAGTTTTTTCCTTCTTTTTGAGTTTCTGCGTTGAATGTCGCCATATCATCGTCTCTGCTTTCCGCTAAACACTACATTTTCATCGTGTAGCATGACTCAAAAGCTTAAATGAATATTAATGCACTTGTCAAAGCTCTGTTGTTTGCGTAATTAACAAATGTGTTAATTGTAAGGCCGGTTTTTGCACTAACGCTGATAGGTTGCCTTTTTATTTCTTTGAAACAAATCCCGCTCCAGTGGAGAGAAAAAAATGTTCCTGCATGGGGAACTCAATCATGCTAATATGATTGTGTACTTATTGAAATATTGTTAAAAAGTGCCACCTAACTAATATTTATGTTTTCTGACATTTGAACCGAATCATTTCCCAATCCGCACTTGGGAAATTTGGGCGCAATTATGGGCTCGTATGAAAACTGCATTAATGCACAAGGTAAGGAGACGAAAGACGGCATGCTACTATTATAAATAAAAGACAAATCCCTTCCATTATGCACTTACGCCTGCTCTTACTTGAAAATGGAAGTCCAAATATTAACCTTTCGGTCAGTACTTTCACTTCGTTCAGCTTTAGAGTATAAGCCCTCAATAAATTGCCGTACAAAAAACTACAAAGGAAAATAATCGATCGAGTCCTCTACTAATAGAAGTCTTGAAAGCAGAGCTGAGTCAATTCAACACATTGGGACTGAATTAGACTTCAATTCAATTCATTTTCACTGAGCTTGAATTGACTTACGAAACGATTGAAATTTTCAGGATTTGACTTAGGAAAACAAGAATTGAATTTTTAAAAATTGACTGTGATACGTCTTCTTTTAATTTCGGCACTGTTGTTTACTCAGCAACAAAGTCCCTATGCTAACGCAACGGCAGTTGCGCGAGCAGAGTCCCACCTTTTCCAAACGTTTGTGACTCGTAGCAAGGCTTCCTCCCCCTGGCGTGGGACGTTAGCAAATATAGGCGGTTTGTTGGACCCGTTTTTACGCCGAGTGTTATATTGCATACAGGGCCGCACCCAGGATTTTGGTTCGGGGGGGGGATGAAAGTTTCGGCAGGGGGGGGGAGGAGGGGTAGTATGCAATTTTTTTGACATTTGCTTCACCATTAAAATTATTTTTATTTTTTTAACCCCCTAATCCCCCCTGGGTACGGGCCTGATTGCATACAGCCTTACAATTAAAAAAGGTGTATGGGTCTTAGGACGTATCTATTATACTGTCGCCTACTCTCTTCTCGTGGGAACCTAATCGTACAAACCGAAAGGATTTGAGAAAACAGAAATCTAAAACTAGTCGCTTGCGAAAAGCTGTTAGAAGTAGACGTTTGTCATACTTCCGTGGTAGAAGAATAAGCACAGAAAACTAGCGTGAAATTCAAAGAATAAAATAAATAGTCGTAGAATTACTCTAAGCTTTTCAGCTGGTGAGCGCGCTCGCAAGAAAACACCGAGCAAGAAGTGCACTAAATAAGCACTAATAATCTAGCACTAAAGAAACTCATAAGCACTGCTTTGTTCCCTTTTGTCTTAGAGCCTCCAAAGATGTTTCATACCAATTGTGTGTGTTTTTTAGTTTATTTTGAATTGACTTAACATTGAATTTGACTTGACTTGGAAAAGACTCAAAAGAAATCGAATTGAACTGACCCCATATCAAATTTAACTGAATTTTTAACTTTCAAAAATGAACTAATTTGAATTTTAAACAATCGTTTTGATTTTGACGTGAGTTGACTTTTACTTTCCTTGAACTTGCTTAGGTCTGCTTGAAGGTATGGGACAAACAACTTCATTTCGCTAAGGGATAGGAAGTAAGTCTCGAATACAGAAGGTTGTTCCGAATTTTTATTTCGGGATCTTCGATCCCGTTCGACCATTCGACGACCTGGGTCGATCTGATTCCATCAAATACTTGGAAGAAAAATTGTTACGAAATTTAGACCCGGATCGTAGAACATCCGGTCCGGTGCTATCAAAGATCCGATCATTTTATAGAAGGTATTAATTAAAATAGTACTAAAAGGCGCTTTACCATCAACTCCTACCACATCCTTAGAAGTGGAAACAGGGATGCCATCACTAGACCTACTCCTAGAAAGCTCGTTGCTAAGGTATTTTGCCCCAAAGTTTTGGAATAAGTGTCCCGTTCCCGAAAAATGTTATAAACACAGAAGATACACGACGAGCTACGAAAGAACCAGACAAATGGTACAGGAATCATGGAAGTCGTCCCCTGGCTCATTAGAAGCGGCACAAAAATGGGTAGATGACCAGAAGATGAAACAGTGGAAGTGTAGATGGAAAAACAGCACCAACGTCCTTCGAGACGTAGTATCGGAACCCTCAAACCATGGAATCATACATGTCACCCTTCCCAGAAGTGTCATCTCAAAAATGATACAACTGAGAACTACGCATTACCCAACCAAATGTTATCTCAAACGCATTCGGAAAACTGACTCCAACAAATGCTCATGTCAAGAACAACCGAAACAAGACCTCCGTCACCTTATATTTCAATGTCGCAGATTGAATAAAGAACGGGCCCAATTACTTCGGCATTTAAGTGAAGCTCGAGTCCATTTCAACACGCAAATAATAGTAACGGAGCCAAAAATTTTCCCTGCCCTAACCCATTTCATAACAGAAGCAACTAAAATACGTAAATAATAGCGCTGGTGAAAAACTATGTATGTGAATATCACCAAGACCAACTATGTCAATTTAATTTTCCCTTTTACCCCCCCTCCCCAGGGACAAAACGCAAGTTTTGTCTCTTGTACAGTTTTAAAATAATCCAGTAACATGTCAAACGCCTGTATATCGTAAGATCCAGCAATAGGCTTAGGCCTACGCTGATCAGTAAAAAAAAATAGTACTAAAAGTACTATTATGCTTAGCAAAAGTAATTTAAAAAAAGGCATGTATGACTTGTACTCGGCAGTCCCTGTAACAATATGTGAAGGCTGCGATGCACGTCACCGTTCTATAGGGGATTCACATACTAAAATGGATCAGGCAATTGGAAAGAACGGCTCATTGTTCGATAAATTAATCTCATTAGTAAAGTTCGAAGTCAGAACATCTACTGCACACCGTCCAGATTGTTTTCCCAGAGTTCTTAAGAAATTTGTAATGAGCGAGGTAAATTAAAAGTTTTTCGGACAAAGCCTTTTCTAAAATCCCGGTCTCAAAGCGCACTAAGAGAGCTTGACCATAGTTTCTGGGCGAAAACAGAATTCAAAACCATCCGTTCGTTTGGAATGAACAACCTGAACAGTTCCCTGAATTTTCCCCAGGGGACTAATCTGAAACTAACTTTTGAATTTTAATTCAGTTTTCGGTAAAAAAAGGAATCTGAAAGTTACCCTATAGTGAACCTTGGAATCAAGTTTAAAACAGCTTTCCTGGACATAATCGAAAGTTGACTCGTTTTAAAAATGTACCGAGTATTTCTGCCAAATGCGCACTAGACAGTTTGATGCAAAACTTTTGTAGGATGTCCAAGAAAATTGCCTAATAATAAAATTGCCTTGAAACTCGGAAAACACGGCCCACATTCGCCTTGTCGACTTGTGTCATTCAAGTCTTGGTTTATCTAGAAGTGACTTAACACCTAAACAGTCATTCGAGTTAGTTCCAACCCGAACAAGGGTTACGATTGTATTGTTAACAGGGACCTGTGACCATAGGGTGACCTTACGTCCCGTTTTTTACCCAAATGCCTGTTTTGCCCCATTTTTCGAAGAAATTTGGAGGACTGGTGGTGTACTGAAATCCTTTGCCGACTACATGGACTGAAGCAATACACCGACTGTGAAACGCCGCCGACCCTGAAGATTGAACTCCATGTTGGGGGGTCGTTAGACGATTTTGAGCACACTGTAAAAAAACAATGGTAAATTTACAATTGCAGCAAAAAATTATAAGGACTTTACTGTAAAAATACTTTGAAAATGTTTTTCTACAACAAATTCGCGGTAAAAAAAAGTTGTGTAAGTATTTTTACAGTGGAGTCCTTGTAATTTTTTGCTGCACAACGAATCATTGTAAATTCACAAATAATTTTTGCAGTGCACCGCTCAAAGCAAGAAAGAGAACGAAACTTAATAGATACTGGTGATAATGTTCGCAAAGTGTAAATATGTCTCAAGAGTCGACTGCAGTTTTATTGACGATCTCCCAATAATAGCTGCGATTGTCATTTGCAAAGTCTCAAGTGGCCACGTTTGTCAAAATTTAAAAAATCAACCGAATATGGTCGCAGGTGACAGGTGACAGGCCCCAGGTAACCAACATTTGACACCCGAGCCAATCGCTCTGCCTTTATTCCCTATTCTGGCAGTGTATTAGATTATTGCAGGAAGCGAAATAATTGGCTCAGCTGATGGGCGAAAGGCTCGCGCTATTCTCCAGCGCTTCTCTGTTGCCAGGTTCTTTTTGCCGTTCAGTTTCTTTATTTATTACTGTTCATGGGTTGCTGGGTAGGGGAGTTTATACCGCCAGAGCTGCTGCTCTTCCGTGGGGCGACTGGGCCCTAGACGCCCACGCAGCGTTCTTCCACGGAGCGAGAGACATCGATCCATACCGGCTCACTTTTCGCTGGCTCAACTTGCCTCATTTCCTTGGGATCAAAGCTGCCAACGGACAAGGACCATTAATTCGCGTGCATATTTTTTTATTTATTTTTTTGTACCACGCCAACTTGCGATTCCGGCCCAGTCACAATCTTCATTTGATTCTGGGAGCATGCGCGGAAAATATTACGCCGAGTTATGTAAGAAAGCCCAGTCAGGGCGTAAGAGACCATTCTTTTTTTCTGTCAGTATCAGCGTAGGCGGGCGCCTATGATCAGTCTAATTGTTCAATGCCACTGGCTTGATCATTTCGGTCGATAGGAGAAAAAAGAGAAAGAAATGAGAGAAAAAGGACAAACACTCGAGTGCAGTAGGTTCAAGGTGATTTAAGTGTCCTCAGCTTCGGAAGACTTGTGGCTTTCATAGACATTAAGAAAAACTTGCACAAATGCACGAGCACACGCCAGAAGCGTTGCTAGTAATGTTTTACGTGAGGTTTTTCGTTCAAAGCGATCCTTTTAGAAATTACGCTTGAACTGAAATTCTAGAGCATGACTTGCTTTAAGGCACGCACAGTTTCAATGGTAACACTATTTTTCATAAAAGGTTATAATTAATGGCAATTGTTGGTTCCTGATTACAAATAATCTGCAAAATACACACATGTGGAGTGGTAGACATTACAAAACGGTTCAGCCGAGAAAAACTTTTGATTTGATTTTAGTTATCTCAGTAAGTCGAGCCTAAAAATACTTGTTAAGATTGTGGTGTTCTTGAAAAGTATGTATTCCCGGAATTTGCAAATTGGTTTTACATTTGGTACATTACAATTATCCCATGTGTAGGAATTTAGATACTCTCATGTGTAAATTTACTGTTAACAAAGATTTGAAATATACTTTCTGATCCTTTTGTCCCTGCAGAGAAAATGGCGAGCGATGAACCCATAGGTATTAAAAAGAAAATGCAGATTATGTAGAAAATGTAGAAAATGTAGAATAATTGTTCTGTTCCATTTCTGGCTACTTGTCGTAGGTGTAAACTTAATTCAACATTACTAATCTTTAGTTTTAATGTCTTTAGTCCCAATTGTCTTGGTAGTGTTTCACGTTCAATCTATCGTCTGGCAGGGAGGCAATTCGCCCGAGTAGCCCAGTCAGTCAGCTAAGATCCCAAACGAGGCCTGACACTTGAAATAAACACACTGGAGGTTCTCTTGGTCCACGTGCACATGTACAGGTATGCGTGTAAGCAGCAGCACATTGAAGGAAAGTGAAACGCAATCCCAAACGATGTTCTTAAATTCAGTTCATCTTTTGTTTCAAATGTATGTCAATTCAGTTTAAATGATTTGGACACTTTTGGGTTAAAAATCAATAAAAATCAACGTTAAATGTAGTGAGCGAAACAAAAGTGGGATGAAAGTTGCATTGTGGCTCTGACAAAAGAGTGAACACGCTTACAAGTTTTTCAAGACCCCCTACATGTTTCTGTTTTATGAAGTTGTACAGCGTCGAAATTAAAAAGAGAATTTTGAAGTGATTCATTTACATGCACTTAAGTGCATTTAGGGAAAAACACTCGTATTTTCCTAAATCGATTCCTGCAATTTCAGATGTCTCTGAAGTCAATTCAACGCAATTAAAAAAATAGCGCTGGACAAATGCAAATTCAATGAAAAGAGACTGAATTTACACATTTCTGGTATAACGCATGATTCGTGCCTTTGTAAACTGCGAAAGAGTCTGACTACACTGAAATTGGCACCTTATGTGAAGGCATGTGCTACGGATGTTGTGTATTGACCATGAAGTTGGGTAATTCCGTTAGTCCAAGTTTTTTAATTTAAATTACTGTTGTTTGAATGACAAAAGCATACAGTAATGGCGTTGAGATCATGGGCAGTAAATGTACGCTTATAGTTGTAAAGGCATGCGTTCTAAAAGTTTTCATTTCAAACATTATTTGTAACGACAATCTTGAACTTGTAGTCGAACTAGAGAAAGCTGCGTAACAGTTTCAAGACAGAATCTGGAAAATTGTAGTCTTAAAGTTGTTTTATTAGATGTTATGGACATCGTCAAATATCTAATTGCTAAGATATAAATAGTACAAGGCTGTAATGTTTTACCATCCAGTGTAAAAATGAAGAGCTCTTGGAGTGAGTTTTAACCCACTCCAATATAACTTCATTACAAAACACAAGAACTCACGCCGAAAGTACAAGGAAAAAGCGGCTAGCTGCTATGCAGAATGGATCTTTATCAGACCTGGGCAAAGTCAAGGTAAATGAAAGTCAAGTCAAAGTCAAAAAGATTTTTGGAAAGTCAAGTCTTCTTTCAATTTTACTTTGTTCAAATCAATTCAAGTCATTTCAGAATTTCCCCGAGTCAAACCAAAATTCAATTCAATTGAGGACTTATCTAAGTAACTAACCTAATTCAATTCCAAGGTAAAAAAGTAGAAAAAGAATTCAAGTTCAAGCTATTGATACATTGTGGCTCGAGAAAAGAATTAGTAAGTGTTTAGTTTTCAGGAACTTTTACTAGACGATTCTATACTAGACTTTTCTGTTTCTTTCTTTTCCCAAAGGAAACAATGGCGTTTACTTGTTAGAGTATCTTGCAAGCGACTGACTCCGTTTTTCTCGGATTTCGCCTTTCATACAATGGTTTAACGGTAACGGAGGCGCTCGAATCTTTGACATTTTTATTACTTGGTTTCCATGAGAAGAAGGTAGGGGATAATACATGTCCGAAAGGGGAGGACAAACGTCCAAAACTCACACGTGTTCCTTCTACACGAAGTTGTGCGGGGTGAAGTATTTTGCTAAGAAAAGACTTTGAAGTCAAATTTTTATTTAAGTCAATTAATTTCCTTTAACGTCAATTATTGCAAGTCAACTCGTTTGTCAAGTCAATTCGTTCTTCCTAGCCAATGGACAAAGTCAATTCAAAGTCAATCAAAAAGCGAATTGACTTTGCCCAGCTCTGATCTGTATAATCCGTTCAGAGACGTTGGCTTGACGCGTGCTAAATGCAGAAATTCAGCTAGGTAGCCTACTCCTTATTGCGGCAACGAGCTCGACCCAGTCAACGGATTCTGCAGAATAGCGCGAAATGCGACAACTCCGCAAGTCTTTGGCCTGGCAGTGTCAACAGGGAACACACTTCCGCTTCCTGAATGAACCGTTTCCGGTGCGCTCTGTGATCAGGGAAACTGGACCTCCCGTCTACACACACACACACACACATACACACACCGTAGCCGTTAGCCCCGCCCCCTTCTTTGAGTCCTTCTTGGAGGGCCACTGGCCCGAAATCGGATCTGCCATTGGCGTGAACCCAAAGCGCCCCAAGAAATCACTTCCTTCCGGTTTGGCCTGGCGTTTTTGCGCGCCCAGTTATTATTGGCTTTTCTATTTATCTTCGGTGGCATTGACAAAGGGAGGGTTGGGAGTTGGAAATGGCCGGGAAACTTAGCTGGGACCGTTTAGGGAAACTCCTGTCCCATTCATGGAGCCCCTATGGGTCCCGGGCCAGGTTCACACACACACTCACACATGTCGTTGCAACGGTTCCTGCATTCATTCATTCATGCGTTCGTTCATTCATTCAGTTGGCTAGGGCCGCGGAAGCGCGGAGGACGGAACTCGGATGCCAGCGGGGAAAGAGAGAGAGGGGAGAATTTCATTCATTGTCACGAGTCCGATTACACGAGTGGCCGTGGCTCGGCATATCGGTCAGCGAAAGAGCAGGGCCAAATGAAAACAAATAGCGGCGTCTTGGAGAAACGCGATAGCCGTAGCCGTAACGTAAGCCCGCCTGCATCAGGGCAACGTTCTACGCAGACTTGTGCCTAAGCCTCCAAAAATGAGCTTGAACAAAATCAAAGAACTTTCCTTTTCATTATGACAAAGCTAAATCCGAGTCCAAGCCTTCGTACCGCTAGAGAGGCAAAGTCCAAATAAAACCGAGAAAGAAGATCTTAAATCAATCTCAGGGTCTTTTAGTGGATTTGACTTAGTGAAGCCTTTTTATGTACTCAGTACTAAGCGGGAGCATTTTTCAAGTCAGTGGCCTAACTAGCTTCACAGTAAGAGATTTTGCTCGAGTGTTCGATTAAGGATACGAAGTAGAAGAGTTTAGCAGCTACATAATTATAACCATAGAGTTAGTAGCTAAAATTATAGAGTTAGCAGCTATAGTTAAAATATAACCCTTTAATAAGGAGAAATAGCTGCATATGCAATGCTTCTCCATATTTTTCAAAACTCAAGTGTGAACTGTTTGTTGTACAAAGATAACCCAATTTATAGAGTGCTTAGTCCTGCTTTCTAATTCCATAACAGAATTAGAAGGTCAGCTTAAACAATCTCAAATTGGACTCCAGTGTGTTCTCAATTGCGGAAGTATGCAGACCTCTTTAACAAGTTATACAAGGAAAAGTTAAAAGAAGCCGGGGAAAATACTAACAGCTTTCAAAATCCTTTGTTTTTACGCTGTCGTAAAGTAAAAACGATAAAAATAGTGTAATTTTTCCTGACAAGCATTCCAAGAAAGAGCTTTCAAATCCACCTGACAAATCCGCTTTTGTGTTTAAGCCCTTTCCAAATCATGGCAAACGGATAGCTTTCAAATCATGTTCAAGTCCAGATCATTAGCAAAAAAATCTTGATATAAATCTCAAGTCTTTTCTTCGTCGAAAAAACAGTCTTAAATCGGACTTAAGACCACCTCAAGTCCAAATCGGCACAAGTCTGGTTCTACGACACATCTTCCACCGCTTGAGTAGCCCAATATATGTGTAAGAGTGAGAATTCTTAGTACCCCTAAATTGTAAGACCAGTGCTAGCCTTCTAGCATGACAGAAGACTGGACTGAGTTTAGGTTAGGAATTATTGGGCTTCAGGTTACGTGCCTAGGCCTGCAGTTTGCATGCCCTGATTTTTATGTGTTAGGCTACACTTGCCAGACGTAACGCTGCACCCTGTTTTTATTGCTCTGCTAACCCTATCTCTTATTACCCTCCGTATTGTCCAAGACTTGGCGTTATATAGCCGAGACCACGAAATGTAGAGTTAGTTAACTCATAGCCAAGACGCTGAATACACTCCTTTTCCTACATATGGATAGAAAGGCGTTGGAGTCTGATTTAGGACGTGGGCTTTTCAGAAAGACTCATCTCAGCCATGTTAGTCCCAACGTGCTCTCTCAGATGGTAATCGGACGTAAAGGCTTTGACTTTGGGTAACTCGGATTCCGAGAAACGCTTCTCTGAATAACGCATGGCTATGAACAGTCCCAGTTGGCTTACCACGGACTTGGCTCTACAGGAAAAGGTCTAAATATGGCTGCCGATTATACTGCTTCAAGGAAATGATGTTCGAGTTGAGGGAAGAGAAGTTACCAACGCAATAGTAATAATAACGCAACAATAATTCAGTCATGTTTACGAAAACAATGCACCTGTAGTATCAATGGATTCATTTTAATACGCGTTTCAAACAGAATCCCATTGACATTACAAGTTTCGCGAACCTCTTCCTGACCGGCATTTTGGAATCGGGGTACAAATCCGGGCTGCTGTAAAATAATAAAAATAATAATTAATGCTTCAACGAGGAAGACTGGAAAAACCACCACACTCTAGAAAATAGCCTTCATATGTGTATTGTCTTGAACTACATACTCAAAAATACTATCGTTTTAAGATGAAAGACAAGATTGTAACATTTTCGGCTATGTTTTTTTCAGTCTGGATTTACAACACTTAAAAATTCAAGAAAATACCACAAAGCAGACATCTGAAAACCAAAATCCTACCATACAGAGAACCATAGATGTAGCCTCGTTCTGTCCGCTGTATAGATGTCTTGAAAGGATGGGGCAATACATTTGGTTGGGCGAACTGGTTATAGGCTATTCGCCCCGGGTAAATACGAAAGGGTGAATCCGCAGTGACTGGCTTCCAAGTGTAGTAACTAATCAAACTGAACATTGTACATTTTCTTTCTGGAAATAGCAATTCTTACATACAGCTAGCGAAGAACGCTTTTTTGACTGGGAGTCTGTGTCTAAGGCCGTGCGAAGATCACGGAACAATGATGGCTCTTCCCAAGTAGCCTACACACGTTTTTTAAGCGTTTATGTACGTCGAAATTCAAACGCGAAACGTTCATCAAACGCGCGTCTTAAACGTCTTTTTTTACCAGCTAATGTCCTCGCTGATGACGCATTTAGTTGCAGTGAATATATATTTTAATTAGACACATAAAGTCCGTAATAAAGTTTTCTATACATTTAATATCTACGTACAAACCAATCGTAGTCCAGCCTGCGATATCACAACGGGTCGATTAGCAAAGTAACGCACTGGAACAAATAAACTAAGGTCTTATCGGGTAAAGATTAGAACTGGTTTCAAGACTGAAACGCTGAAACCCAGACCGGTTATAAGCAAGAGTGACAACAAGTGAACAATGAACAATGATCTTTACAGCGTACCCACAACTCAATGTATTAACTAACGTCAAAACTATTAAAGCTTTGCTTTAATAGTTTTGAACTGTAGGTTCTTTTTTAATTCCCAATAAGTCATTGTGCAAAAAAATAGGAATGGCTTTACTATATAAAGAACAGAAGTGTTTTTAGAAAACAATATGTGTTACATAACAGTATAATTTTGTAATTTGGCTGCACAGTGACTTAAATGCACACAGAAAGTTACAGTGTAGCTCACGCTGGCTGAAAGTAAGGAACAATAAAGCTTTACTGACGTCATCAGAACATTTACTAGACGTTGTTTTCGTTCTCCTTTTCTTCGCATATTAAACGTCCACTTCGGCCTACATGTCACTGGTTTTTATGTGTAATACTAACCACGTATATACGTGCTACTTCGGTTTTAGCTTCCCAACTTGTTTGAACCCGTGCAACAACAAAAGGCTTTTCTATGTCCTTTTCATCCCCCGTTTGAGGTATATTTTCTTTCACAAACCCGATGTGGCCTTGGAGGCGTCCTGAATGGAAAAATAACAAGACCGGAAATCAGGAGACCCACATAAGGGTCTGGCAGGTGAATGAAGTCACAAAGTGATACAATGAATACAATGGAGATTGGCACCCACCTCAGACGAAATGTTCCCAGTACTTCGAAGAACACCTTCCAATGGATTGTATTAGAGAACAGCGCCAAATGAGATACAAAAAAGTCGTTTGCCCACATTCACACTTTCTCTTGCTTGGATTGGCTAGAAACGAAAGTCTGCTGGTTCAGGATAATTCGCGACAAATTTGGGTATTGCCTCGTACTCAAACAATAAAATAATGAAAAATATTGAGTTCAGGACACGTTTCCGAACGGTCAATTCTCCTATCAGCAAAATTCCAACAATTTACCTTCATTCACTGCTGAAAAGACGGAAGACAACGAAATCTTTCACTAGGCGGGAAATTCCATTAAAAAAAAGAAGTACCGTAATAGCTCTTATCCGGCGAAGATCGGAGTGGCCCCCTGTCCAAATGAAACGAAACAGCGAATAATCCTAAAAAGCGCATACAATACGAATGAAATAAATGTGAACATAATTTATAGTAATATTAACTGAGCATTTCGTTATTTTGTCCTAGAAATCCGTAATTCTTTTCTTTCATTTCAATTCTTGTTTAGCGACACCTTCGGACCATCTTTGGTACATTTTATGTTAATTTCTAGAAACATTAAGCCAGTCTTGGTCATGTCGGCAAGTACAGAGATAAAGATGGTCAAAGGCCACGGATAAGTGATACGATGATATGAGGTGAGACATTACGTTCTTTAATTGTTTTATGTCTGTCTTAACGGATCAACTTTCCAGTAGTTCGTGATTTTCTACGTTACGTAATCGTTTGCGAGTAGCTCCAACTGTCCATATCGCGTTACAGCCTTGGTAAAGACTTGGAAATGCACCAAAGTTCGCTGGATTGCGATCATTAAAAACTGGAATCCTCAATAAAAACAGGTATCGAAAGATGAGCTCTCCTTCTACAGATTGAGAAATCTCTCTAAATCACGGATCTGATAAGGCATTGTCGGACGATTTATCCAACCATGGGGTAAATTGCCTACAGAGTCAAATTTTATAAATAATAGTTGATTAAATCCGAGTTTAAAAGCACGCCAGAAAGGAACAATTAACTTCTAGACAGAAACGTAAGGAGTTTTCCTCACACCGTTTGCAAAACTAAAAAAGAAAAATCAAATCAAAAGCACGCCATTACAGCTAGAAAACACTTATGATTCCACTTGTTTTTCTGGTGCACTGCTTTAAATGTGGTAGTCACTTACGTTGTAAAAAACTATTTTAAAGTAAATTTCTTGTGACTCATTTTTCACTTTAACCTTTAAGTCAAGAATACTACTAATACTAGGAAGTTTGTAAGACATAACACGAAAGTCTTTGTAAAAAAAGGAAATATTACTCGTGTAATTTACAAAATACGTTGTAACCACATTACCAAAACTTTTTTTTATGAAAACTTCCGCTGCTCAAACTTTTCATACCTTTCATAATAACTGCTGCACAATCATCCGCCTGGGTCAATGTATTGATGCATTCACGGAACATTTCAGTAGCTCTGCTTAGAGAAACAAGTATTTTACAAAATAGTGTAGTTCTGTGAAAAATGTTTTCTTTTTATTCCTACTATATATAATTGGGTTACGTTCCACGTGAAGTTTCCGTAGAATACAGGATGGAATCATATTTTTGTGAAGAAAATTGAAGTAAAGTCACATGCAGAACAAACTAAAATTTTACACATGGGTTCTTGCCAAGTTAACGAAATATGTAGTTAATTAACCGATATTGTTACTCTAATTCACAGAAAAAGACGTTATACGTATATTAACCTTGAAGCATTTGTGCAAACAACGGGATTTACGTAACAACACAAGAAATCCAATGTAGACAACATTGTGGGAATATTCCTTTAAGATGACTTTAAAGAGCTATAGACACCTGAAAACAACTTTGTCTTATAAAAAAGAGAAAAAAATCTAGTTTCCGAATATATGTTTCTTTTTCCCAGATGCGAAATAATAACGAAGATATTTAGGAAATAAGAAATCTGACATTCAAATTTTCACGCCCGTGACGTCACGATTCTCATGGGCGAGAAAAGGCCAAAAATTTGGAAATAAATATCTCCAGAACTGGTGGTTAGAAAAAATTGAAACAAACTTCTTTACTTTTAGAATAATGATTACTATAATAATCCATAAAAAATCTCTATATGCGTTTTCGGCGTCCGTTGTCTATGAAATTCAAATTTTCACACCCGTGACTTCGCACGCTTCTCATGGCGGAAAAAGGTCTAAACTTCAGAAATAAATATCTCCAGAACTGGTGGTTAGAAAAAATCGAAACAATTCTTTATTCTTAGATGAATGTGTATTACAATAATCCATCAAAATCTCTATTTACGTTTTTGGTGTCCATTGCCCTTTAAGATTGTTATAAGACTCTTGTACGATTTTTTTTAAATAGTGTACATGCCGTTTCCCTTCCACGCGGGTTCGACTCTGTCGGTTGCAGAACGCTGTATTAGGCTTTTATCTATGAACTATGAGCTTTCAGTCTGGGTGAAGAACTCGGGAGCCCAATTAGCTCATAATAAGCTCGTTCCGAGAACTTTTTAAGGGCGTTTCCCACCCGAAAGCTAACCCGGCGATTGCGAAAGACGCACTTTAACGAAGTTGTAGCTGGAATTCGGTACCAGCCATTTTTTTCCCCGAAGGGGGAGAACAGGGTGGAAGAGTACGCAGGACACCAGCGTACGTGTGAAAGAAGGCACGTGCGGAAGTGGAAGGAAACGTTTCGGGAACCGGAAGAGCGGTTGATATGGGGAAATCTGCCGGTTGAGGTGGGGGGACGAAGGGTTGTATGGGGTATAGAAAAGGGTTAAGCGGGTTGACTGGCAACCGTTTTTATCTCTGGCTGGATAGTATTGTCGTTGTAGTGTCTAGGGCAGGGGCGAAGGGGGAAGGAGGGAAGCCGAATCCGGAAGGAAGTTAGCGCCCGTACGGGGAAATTGTTGGCGTGGCAAGCGCAACGGTGACTTCTTTCCGACTTTTCTTCCTTCCGGCCTGCGGGACACGCACACCTCAAGAATTATGGGGACCAGACATGCCCTTGGCGTTTCATTTCCTCTCCCGACGATGTTTCATTCATGGATCTAACTCACCTACTGCGTGTCTTTCGTCTTTCCTTTCCTTACCCAACTCATTATTTTCTTGCTTCCCTTCAATCTAGTGTGTGTTTTCCCTTTATTTTTAGGCGTTTCGTCTGGTTTACTTTCGCATTCAGTTCACTTGTTAGATCCTTCATTTGTTTTATACATCCACTCATTACGGTACTTTCGCTTCCTTCACGGAGGTTATATGTTTCCCTTAATATTACTTGCCAAAGAAAAAATGCGTGCCGTACCTGTATTCGTCCTGAAACGCACATTAATGTTAAGAAATAAATTATGGAAAGAACGCCAGTTGAAACTGAAAATTCCATCGAAATGGTCTGACTAAAGATTTTATCGACTTCCTTTGCATTTGGCTGGTTTCACGTATTTCACCTATTTCATATGTTCCGTGTCTTTTTTCGTCAACTGCCCGTTGAACGTATTTAACCTACATTTCATCCATTTAATCCATTTCACTTCAATGAATTATTTTATTTAGTCCTCTTCATCTGTGTAATTTGTGTGGTCTATTTTTGTTTCATTCTCCCTTTCACTTGTTTATTTAGTTCACTTACTTACTCACGTTATTTCTTCGACATATCATTTATTCCACTTTACAAGAAAAGAATGTAAACACTTTCCAATACCTGCGTCTTAAGAGTTTACGACAGAATTAAGAACGAATAATCTGATCGCTGAATAAACTACGACGAAAATACAACATTTACTTAAAATTACGAAGGTCTGGCGATCATTCTTGATTTAACAGACATCTTTGCCTCCCAACTTGCATAACTTGGCAACCCATTAAAGGCTCAACATGTTTGGGTGTGGGACAAAACCTACAATTTCTTACGCTTTCTTAAACGATTACTAGATGAAAGGTGATTACTAGATGATTACTAGACGTTAGTTACTTATCTCTGAAGAATGAGTGTTTGTTGTAATTTTAGACTTCAGAACTCGGAGGACACGCTCCATAGACGCATGCGGGGGAAGACATAAAGCTGTCAGATTAGGAAAGCGTTATTTTTTTATCTGTGGCTGGCAAGCCTGCGTGGGCAGAAAAGTCAGAAAGGAGAGCCTGGAAAACGGTGACGGCGGCATACCCAACTTTCGGGACATTTTTTCGCTTTTTTCTGTCCCGAGAAGGAGGCTGAAAATATAGACGAGCTTCTGCTTTAGGCTAGCATCCTTCCGGCAGCCAGCTAGCCTGAGTCACACTGTAAAAAAAAATAGATATAAAATTGCCGGACATCTACTTTAATATTGATGTAAACCTACCCATTTTTTTCAGCATTTGTAACAAGGAAATTTCTTGTAAATTAGCGTGCATTTTCGAATCTTTATGCACCGATTTTCCAAGTACAAGAAAAAAGACCAGACTTTGTTATATTTGGCAAAAAAAGTGTATCGTAAATTTGCGCGCTTGCTCCTCATTCCTATTTGTCAAAACACAATTTTTTGTGTAGATAAATTATAGTGGACATTCTTTGTACACAAATACTAATGTTTGCACTTTCACGATTTTTCGGTACCATTTGAACGTACATTTTACGTAAAAGAATTTGTCACTGTTAACTAACCCATGTAATTTTTTCACATCGTTTGCAGAAAGACATGAATTCTATATATCTGTATCATTGCTAATATAAAAATTATTATTCCTCACATGAACTTCGAAATATTATTTCATTAAATTGTGTGTGATGAGTTGCAAATAGTTGACGTTAAATTTAAGGAAACTATACCTAGAAAATTGCGGAATTTTAAATTAGTACTATTAACTTCGCAGAACCTGCCTGGTAAATCTACGACATCTACAATACATATCTTTCCAGATAAAAGCGCAAACTTATCATAAATAATCCATAAAGTAGTTGCGTCAAGTTTGTGTAATTTATCTACAATTTTCTGCATTCGGAGATGCTTTCTGGGTACATTTCCACGTAACGTTGTAAGTAAAATATTCTCAAGCTTGTAATTCGTGTTATGGAAACAAGTCTATAATAAAAAAAAATACCGACGTAGGCGAAAGCCTGTTGCCGGATCTTTTATTAACATTCTCTTTTACATTATCATTCTGGTTGTGAGAACCATGCCTGAACAGCCAGTTCTCGACTACGTTCTGAAATTATTTTTTACAGTAAATCCAAGATGAAAACTGCTACACGATTACATTACTAGAAATGCTTTTCAACCGCGCATGTGAAAAAAAAGCGTCCTTTAGGAGAGGGGAGGTGGCGGGGGAGGAGACTAAGCAGAAACACAGTTTGGCGCTAAAAATAAAAACATTTGAGGCCAACGCGCGGGTTGATAAGAAAGATCAGACTATTTAGGCTTTTGTCAAGGCCAACATCCTGCTTGGAATATATGTGAAACGTGTAAAAGATTCCCAACTCTTCCTCCTGCCTCTCCTCTTCCTCTCTTTCTCCCCTTCAGCGCAGCATTTCAGTCCGATCTCTTCGCATCCCTTCAGCTTTTGTAGCCCCAGGGATAGCCTCTATCGCTGGGGAGCGCCAAGCTGAAAGAAAGCAACTGCATTAGGATGAATGCTGGCAAAGGGAATCAAGAAAAATAAGAAGAAAAAATACAGAAAGATTTCTTTCGCTAAGAGAGGCGCCAAGTCCCAGGGAAAGTTAGCGCGTTTGTAGCGAAAAAAAAGGAAGAGCTCATTTGCGTCGTGAGTAAACGGTTTATCAGGACAGCCGTTGGTAACCTTAACGACACGACATATTAGGATTCGTTGATCTAGGCCTTCGTAATGGGCCGAAAAGCTGTTGACGGCCAAAGTTTCCGTTTCTTCGTTTTCTTTCCTTCCTCCCTTTCTTGACTCAGGGAAAGTTTTCCATTGAAATGCCTGGTGACTGTGAGAACGCAAACTCAGGAAATTCGTTTAGCGCAGGTTCAGGTCTTGGGAGCATTGGAAAACGTCTTCGGGGAACTTGGAAAAAGATAGGCAAGGGAAGGCCAGCTAACGTGCGGGGGAAACTCGTGCTTTTCCCGGGAAGGAAAACTTGGGTCCTTCTTGGGCTTGCAGTTGCTATGTCAATGGCTTCCCATGAAATGAGATACGGGGCTAAAACAGCGTGTGCCTACGCCTATCTTACGTGCGTAAAGTACTCGTAAAAAAATGACCCAAACAAACCGTCGGCTGACTAACAGCCCGGCAGTTGCGCGAGCGGTGTCCCTCTTTTCCGTCTTTCGAACGTTTGTAACCCGCAACAAGGCTTCTTCCCAGTGGCGAGGGACGTTAGCAATGGGACGGTGTGTTTACATCGCTTTTTTAAGAGCACCGTACAGTACTCGGCAAAAAAACAGGCCAAACAAACCGCCCTATGCTAACGTCCCACGCCACTGTTGGAGGAAGCCTTGCGGGTAAGAAACGTTCGAAAGACGAAAAAGTGGGACACCGCTCACGCAACTGCGTGGCGGTAGTATAGGGAAGTTTGTTTGGCCCGTTTTTTTTGCCGGGTATTGTACAGTACTCGGCACATAAAACGACCCAAACAAACCGTCCTATTGCTAACGCCCCACGCCACTGTAAGGAAGCCTTTTTGCGGGTCAAAAACGTTCGAACGACGGAGAAGTGGGACACCACTCGCGCAATTGCCGGGCCGTTAGGCACCCGACGGTTTGTTTGTGTCGTTTTATGTGCACTTTTAATGTTTATGTTTTACGTACACTTTTATTAAGTCGCTCGAAATTCCTTACCGAGACGTGCGATTTCGTTTTCATTGGGAATTACCGCCCCTGAAATACGCTGTAATTTCTGGAGCTTTAATGTATCTTGGTTGCTAGTACACATTGGTTTATGCCTATATTGACAAAATGAAGTTTCTCCAGAAGACGGAATCGTAATTACAATCATTACAAAAGATGAGTGTAGCAAGCCGTCGGGTAGCCTACGCCTGTCTCTGCAACTTAGCCGGACTAACCGTGCT
>JAHZNP010000890.1:0-16464 GCA_020615345.1 Triops cancriformis
ACATATTATGTATTTCACATATACGGAAGTCACAGTAATTAGATTGTATATGTTATGTTAGAAACACAGTATTACTCTCTTCTTCTTTTGTTTGCATTACAAATATTTTATTTACTAGTACCCCTTCCCCAAAACCAGAATTTTGGTGTGGTACAGGCTGTAACCCCCCCCGAACCAAAATCCTGGATACGGGCCTGATGGTACGATATCTAATCCTGGCATAAATGAAACCAGAACCGCTTATTTAGGTTCCATTTAGTTTTTGAACGTCGGAACGTGTTCTTCATGCCAATCTGCATTCACTTTTCGGCATGTCGGATGTCGGTATTCAGTTTTTTGTTTAACGGAAAACAGGAATAGACATATGGCCACTGGTTATGTCAATGGACAGTTTTATTTGATTAAATGGGCATATTATCATATTATCTTGAAAATAATTAGTGATTTGGTAAGACGGCTGCTAGTGCATGCCAAATTATAGACAGTAATATAGAGCACCCATACGTTTACGTATGCGACTCCGTTCACAAAACGCGCCTCGGCTAGCATACAATCCAAAGGCCCATTTGTCGAAGTTTGGAAGTCGGGAATGAAGGCGTATGCTTTCGTCGTTAACTTTTGCTTAACTCAGGGGAAATTTGGCTACATTATTCCCGGTAATGGGTAAAGTTTAGATGTTAAATTTGTGTAATTGCTGTGTCAGTGTGACATTTATGAGAAAGCTGGTTACATTTTTTTCTGCTGAGGGATAACGTCTATTGTGTAATAGGCTCATAATCACAAGATAGCATAGTTGACCCCCACAACGTTCATCCACGGAAATAAAACAGTGAGTTTTTTTCAGTTACTGTGTACAGTACATCAGCATATGTAGAGGAGGGATGGGACAGTTCATACGTAGGACAAACCGTACAAAAATCATTACTAATGAACTACGAAAGTTTTGGTTCTGAAAAAAATTGCACACTTAGTGAATACGACGAAGCTCACATGGGAAAATTTTTGCCGAAAAATGTTAAACCGTTTTGGAAAAAATAAATAAAAACTAAATTTTAGGCACTTCTTGTAAGAAAGGGGTCCTGTTCATTTCGTTGTACCACTCATAATATGTATCTAAAAATAAAGTAAAAATTACTTTTATGTAGCTGACAAGTTAGGGAATCACCCCTCTAAAGGTTTGTTTTAAAATCGATGTCCTGATTTTGTACGACATTTTACACTCCAAAGTGATGCTTTAGTACGCTTCGAACAGAGCCATTTTTACTACAGAAAAACATGCTGTTGGCAACGCTGCGCACACGCATGCAGCTCACAGCTGACAGCTCGAGTTAAGCCGCGCACCTAAAACGTTGCCCTTTTTTGTTGTCAATAATCATTTTGACAAAATCGTGCGTTTCCTTGCACTAACTGGAGCTAGGATGATTCCTATATCAAGAGGGAGTATAACTGTACGTTTTCGTTTAGATATTTTAAGTTTAATATGTATATTTTTAAAAAGTGCAATCGACTAATTTTCTTGTGGCAAAACACACGGTCAAATCGCACTACACCCAAGTTCAAATTATATCCCCGGTATCTCGTTTTGAACAGTCGGAGGTGCCTCCAGTTTTCGTGGTTGTTTGGTCTTATTTTTAGTGTTCTTCAAGCGTACAATACCTCATTTGATAGCCAAGACACCAGGCCATCTGACGAGTATAGTTTTAGGCTACAGTTTTGTCTCCACGTGAAGTGAAAAATAAACTACAGAAAAGTGTTCGGACTGTCCCATCCCTCCTCTATACCCAGTGGGACTCGGTATGTTCAAAAAGGAATACTTAGGCTGCGGTCCCACTAGCCAAATAACCATGGTTATTAGAACCTTTTCCTTGGAAATCTCTCACTTTTCCTATTCCTGGGACAGCGATTTCCAAAGAAAAGGTTATAATAACCATGGTTATTCGGCTAGTGGGACCGCAGCCTTAGACGACAAAAAGTAAAGTTTTATTAGTCATATGGAAAACTTGTGTTTCACTGGCTGAAATAAATTTCTTACACAAGAGTTATCTTTTTTTTTAAAAAAAAAAACTGAGTTAAAACACAACCAAGTTTGGTTTGCGGATGTTTTTGTATTGGTCAAAGGGATATACATTTACATATGCAGTTAAAAATAATATATATTATTACTTTTCCAAACTAAGCATCACGCATTCATTAAATGCGTGAAGTTAGCGGGCAAGTTTTCTGCTAGTATTGAATATTATCAGTCGCACCATTTGGCTCAAGTTGTTGTAACGAATTCATGGCTTAATATCTGTTGCCGGACGGGGTTTTATTGTTTTGTTGAGCGCCAGTACTGGCAGCTGCAGCTCCATAGCCAGTATTGGCAGCCGAAGCTCCATAGCCAGTATTGGCTGCAGTATTGACTTGTTGAATACCAGCACCGTATGACAAACCGTTGGCAGCAGCGGGGTACGATTGTGCGTTAGGAGTAACTTGGGCATTTTGATTGTTGTAGTTGTTTCCTTGAGCAGGACGATTATAATCTTTGTTATTGTTGTTGTTGTTGTTGTAACGATTGTTGTTGTTGCCAGTAGTTTGGACGTTATCGTAACGAGCTTCGCCTTCGTAACGAACGTCGGCAACGTAGCCAGATTCCCCTTCGACGCGGTACGTGACGATTTGGGTACGACCTAAGTTAGCGCAGATTTGGTAAGTGGTGTAAAAGGAAACGTAATGTTTAGTTGAGGGTTTTACCGTCGGGGAGAGCCACGCGGTACGATCCGGACGCTACTTTACCGTCGCTCGATTCTTGCTGGTTGTAATCGTTTTGGGAAGGTTGATCTTGGACGGCCCACGCGAAATTGTACGGCATTCCAGCTCCAGCGTTGGGATCCTTTGTCAAAAGTGCAAAAGTTTAAGATTACGTTCGAGATTGCAGGCTTAACACTACATTCCAGTTCAAAATGTGCAACCAAAACCGTTTTAAACCGAATTTCAATTTTTCGCACCAGGACTCATGCTTTTGAGAAGTATACTTAGCCAGTAACAAAAAATACAAATCAAATTATTACGAAAAATAATTATATAACAGCAATAAAAGCAAAATTATAGAACAACAATAAATGCAATTATAACATTAGTAATAAAGCTATTTTACGTAAATTTGTTGCTTTTGTTTAATCTGTAAAGGGTTTCTGAAGTAAGGTTCCCCGTAAAAGCACCAAAATTCTGCACCAAAGCGTTTTGATGCAGAATTTTGCGCTGTCTGGTGGCGAAGTGTATTAAAAAACGTAGTACTGGGACCGATACTAGCTAGATTGCTAACTTTGTGGGACAGTGTTTAAATCTCGAATTGAGATACTTATTTCGACTCGTCTTATTTGTACCTGGCCGTAGTTTTGGTTCACTGCTGGGCGCTGGGCGGAATTTCCATAACCTTGATTGTTGCCAGCAGGTTGCGCGTAGGTATTTCCGGCCGAAAGTACGGGACGCGCGGCGGGAGAAGATTGAGCCGGACCGTATCCGGCATTATTGGCCAATGGTCGGTTGGTACTGGCCACAGAAGCTCCGTAAGCCTGGGCTGGTCCTTTACCAGTATTGGCCGCGGGAGATCCATAACCCTGTGAGGCTCCACTGCCGGCACCATATTGTGCAGATACCATGGCAACAATGGCTGCAATAACGACGAAAAGCTGCAAAGAACGTTTTAGTAATTTTTTTTTCACAAATCCATATTGCTTAAATTTCAATCAAATAATTTTCAATTAAAACTTAAGTTTTCATCAAATAACTTTACTTTTCGTTACCTAAAATTTAAACTCCTTCGAATCTGTGTAGTAAGATAGTTTAGCGAACACTAGATAAGATAATCAATGCCGATACTAACGTTAACAAATATAAATACAATAATAGTAATACGGTAATATTACGTAAACTAAATGGAATTACATGACATTGTTTAGTTTAAAATCGTCTAAAGTACTACAAACATTTAATTTAGTTAAAAAATCTAACATGAACTTTAAAAATTTAAACTAACCTTAGCTTTACCAAAAATGAATTTAAGTAGCGCAGTTATTGTAGTGCTGTGTATAGGTTAGCTTGTAATTTCAAATATTTTTGAGAAATGTAAGTAAATGGGTGTTAAAGTTTACCTTCATTCTTGAGTAAGTTATAGTTTGACTTTTCACACTTTCGGGGAAGCTTGGAGGGAATTGCTCGACTATACCGAAGGAACTGGTGCTCTACTGCCACGAATTCTAGGTCTTTTATACTAAGTCGAACAGAAAGGGAGAGGATGCACTGTACTATCCATTCTAGGCTGCCAAACTGTCTCCAGAAAAAGGAAGCTTCTTTTTGTGTTTGGTCCCATGATTACTCTTACACTTGTAAGCCACGAGGCCGCGAAGGATGGACTCGGTCTTGTCAGGTGCACATCCTACGATGACAAAAAAGAAAGGCTGAACGTTAAGGGAAAGTTTGCGCACGCAGAAGGTCAGTTAGTGAAACGACGGCGAATGTAATTCTTCTTCTATTGTATGGAAGATCTGTACAGATCCCTAGACTGATAGTTTGCGTTGACTTAGTTCATCCACCCACGTCATCCATACAAATGGTAACCTACAAAGTAACCCAAAATTGCACCTAGGTGAATTAGGGCCGTCTAACGAATTCTTCATCAGAGATCATTAGTTTGACTAACCACAGATGGCGAGGCTGAATAGCGAATTCTTATGAACCATGTTGGGTATCGTTATCAGCGATCAGATCGCTAGGATGAGCCGAGCATATAACAAGCCAAAGTAAAATGGGCGCTGTTCATGGTCAGTCGTTGCTTATTTGAGATGGAAAAGTGATATCTGTCAGAAGAAGTGATCCTTGAAGGGTAGAACAATTGTAGCTAAGAATAGCAACTTGAGAGAAAGGGTAAAACAGAAAACAGAAAGGTGAGAAAGTAGACTAGCGGCTTATGAGGTTTTTGCGGTCTGAAAATCGAACCAAGGAATGACGTGCAACTGTGATTTTCAGTTGAGTTAGTGGGGAAAAATATGGTATGCAATATAGTTTAGTGATCACGTAGTATTGCGGTTGGTCATATTGCTGGTCTTGATCAGATAAATTTTCCCATTGTTTGGAATCTAAAATGTAATATCCCATAATAATTCTCTTATTAAATTTAGTCGCTGACCCACTTCACTTCATCCTCCCCTTCGTCCAAAGTTGGAAAATCGCTGTGTAATTAAAAACATTAAAGAATACAGGTAACCATCAACAGGCAGATGCCTACGATGGTATAAATTTTAAAAAAATAGTCGTGGAGAATTCGGATTTCGCTAGGAAGGGTAACTTCTTGTGAGAAGTGCAGTAAAAGCTCGTACATCGAAGATACAGATGTGTCCAGATAAAGAGGCGTCTGTTATTACTATTTGCCCTTAATAGTTGAGTTCCGACTTGCAAGGTAAGACTTAGGGAATTGTTTAGCGTTATAACCGACTTTCCGTAAATGAAGGGCTTTCCTTTAGTTCTTCAAGCAGGCAAGTGAAGACGTTGTCCGTTAAATCGAGCGTTCGTTTTGAGTAGGAAATTTAAGTTGGAAAGGTAACTTGTATATAAGCGACAGTAAACGTAACAAGGCAAAAGATTGTGTGTGTGGGTGTATGGTGTCTAACGTGGTGTCTAACGTTATCAAGGGATGTAAAATTGAAAGAGATGAATATCTTTGTTGTGTGGAATATTAACAAAACAGAATGCAAATGAAAGGCATGGGAAGGGGAAAAAATAAGCAACGGGAAAACTGTGAGCTCTCATTCATCTCGTAATCGGGTTGATTTATAAACCGCTCCTGGAATTATCAAAGACGTTTCTAATGTTTAACGTTAGTGGAAGGTGAATAATAAAATATGGGTTTCCTACTGATAGACCGGGTTGCCTTCTTTGCGTGGCGGCTTCAAAGGCGAGCCTGAGTTAGTAATTATGAGAGCTCATTATATATGCGAAACGAAGTAACCAAGAGTCGTTGGGTTCGCTAGTAGCATTTTTCGCTTTTTTTTCTACCATTTCTGTGTAATCGGTATGTTTTCCTTGACCTGAGACTAATCTTTCGCTTTTTGTAATGACTAACAGTTTTGGGCAGACTGTAACAACGTGCTATTTGTTGTTTTTTATTCCCGATGAACTCTGTTGATGTGCACGTTATCAGGGAAAGTATAAAATACTAATTTCGTACCGAAAATTGGTGATTAAAATAACGACAAAAGGCAAAATGAATTCTTATATTTAACCTATATTTAAAAACCTTAATTGCTGCGAAAGTGTACACGTGGAGAAAATAAATGGAAAATGGAAGTCTTTATTTTGAAAACGTTATTGCATGAAATGTAAGGTGAACTATTAGTAATTGAATATTAGTCTTCTTAAGTATTATTTGTTTGTTGAGAATATTCCCTTTGAGGCATCTTTGTTAGATTTGAGATAATGCCGCAAAAATTTTTACCTTTTCTTAAACTGAATCATATTGAGACGAAACTCCTACAAATTTAAAATACTTGTATTCCGTTGTTAACCTTTAGTCAAAGGTTATAACCTAGTGCATATTATTTGGTGATTTAATGCAGTTCTGTCTTTTCTCTTTAAAATCCAAGGTAATTTAGTTTTAAATTAATTTAGTACGCGGTATATTGTCGATATTTTTTCACCACCTTCTTTGGAAGCATTACAGCCGTCAGTCGGTGATTTCGGCTTCTTGACTGAAGAAATTTGGCAAGAGCGAGACTGTCTGACCTCGGTTGAAATGTGAAGATGTTTAAAGTAGGCTATGCGAAAAAGAGAGAAACTGTCCATATGCAAAACAGCAAAGTAGTGCTTGCCCAGAAAATTGTACAGTAAGTCGTTCGTATTTTCAGTCCTACATTCTGTACAAGTTTTACGGCCAACTTGGTCATATTGGAAGAGTAACTGGTTGCCCTTCTCGTCCTTTTTGGCAAGCTGAATTTAAAGCGCTACTGGGGTTAACATTGATGTACTTTCATTTTCTTCTGTTGCGCCAACAGAATTTTCGGTGGAATTGCCTTTTTTACGATGTAAAAAGAAGAAACGATACAAGGAAAAGTGCAGCATTTTTTTTATTAGACCAATTCAGTGCAATTGAACTCGCCTTTGGAAGTCACTTAACCAAATTCTAAAGCGAAAAACGAAAAGTTGAATCAAAAACTTGAATCGTAACGATTATTTCTGGTTCTTAAAATTAGGAAACCCGGAAACACTGTATAAATTAGATGTAAAATTGGCGAACTAATTGGCAAGGTCCCCTGACTCACCAACACCAAAATCTCGTTAGTCAGATTGTAGTTTTATAAGTGAAAAGTGCTAAATAATGAAAAGAATCATACTAGTACAGTAAAATAAAATAATAATAATAACAATCATCATCATCGAAATAATAATAATAATAAGAAGAAGAAGAAGAATAAAATACAAGGCTAAATTAGTTATTCTGACTGTAGCTGGCCAGCTCGGTCCCTTTCTGGGTACACCATGCCTAAAAAATTAAAAGTTATCAGAAGATTAGTCGATTCCAAATAAAACAGAAAAGAATTTCTCAAAAGTATGGCTATGTATTGTTTCCAAAGAATAATTAGCTAATCAGTGTTAGAAAAATATACAATTTCCCGAAACTGGCCTCCTTTGCGACAATTACACAGAATAAACAAAGGCTTCGAAAAGTTCGCTATCGATTCCGATACAAAGAGTACACAGTCATTGCCAAGGGCCGGAAAGAAGTTGTTATTGGAAAATGTGTCCCGCGAAGTCAAAAAGCGTCAAAAAGACGCTTAAAAACTGGTGGACGAGGCTTGGGCGAAAGCAGGACCGCCATAGCTAGTGCTACTAGCAAAGCCTGGTTGAGCGGAGCCAAAGTTTTGGGTGGCAGGGGCGGAAGCGTAACCCGTGGCGCCGTAGCCAGCATTGTTGCCAGAGCTAGCTCCATAAGCAGCATTGTTGTTCTGGCTGGCACCGTAGGCAGCGTTGTTGTTGGCATTAGCTCCGTAAGAAGAGGTCTGGGCAGCAGCGGGGGCGCCATACTTGTTGCCTTGTTGAGCAGCTCCGCCGTAGGCAGCGTTTTGGCCTCCAGTGTTCTTATTGTTGTTGCCGTAGCCCTTGTTGCCAGCACTTTGGACGTTGTCGTAACGAGCTTCGCCTTCGTAGCGAACGTCAGCCACATAGCCGGAATCTCCTTCCACGCGGTAGGAAACGATCTGGGTACGTCCTAGCATTGATGGGGGTACAGAAGATATTCGATTGTCAACAGTAGTTCAAAACAATGCCTTTTCAGGGTTATTTACCGTCAGGGAGCGCTACGCGGTACGAGCCAGACACTACTTTGCCGTCGCTGGATTCTTGGTGGTTGTAATCGTTGCCGGAAGGTTGGTCTTGTACAGCCCAAGCGAAGTTGTACGGCATGGGAACTCCGGAGTTTGCATTGTTGTTCTAGATAACATTTCATTCATGCGTTATTTAATTTAAGATTTCCGAATAAAAGTACAAGAGGCCTGAAAGTCTCATATTTTCGCTAGATGTCAATCTGTGCAGCGCATTGTTGGCACTGTTCATTGTTGGTATTGTTGTTCAGAAAAACAATTAGATCGTGCACTATTGTAATTTTTTTTGAATAAAGCAGAAGAATAGCTACTGTTTAAAACTTCAAAGAAATTATTTAACAGTTTAAGATTTCCAAGTGGAAAAACAAAAAGTCTGGAAGCCAGATATTCCTGTTAGATGTCAGCTGGTGCAGGACATTAATTGTATGGCTTGAATTTTTGTTATTGAATTTTGTTCAACTTACGTATTGTTGTTGCTGGCCGTATCCTTGGCTCGCTTGTGGGCGTTGTTGGTTGTAGTTTCCAGCCGATTGTTGGGCGCCACCGTAGGCTCCGCTACCGGCAGCGGCAGCAGGGCGGTGGGAACCGGCACCTTGTTGACCGTATTGTTGAGAAGAGGCACCTTGTTGACCGTATTGTGGAGAAGAGGCACCTTGTTGACCGTATTGTGGAGAAGAGGCACCTTGTTGACCGTATTGTGGAGAAGAGGCACCTTGTTGACCATATTGTTGAGAAGAGCCACCTTGTTGACCGTATTGGGAGGAAGAGGTTTGCGCCGGTGCGTAGCTACTGCCCGAAGAAGCTCCAGGATACTGGGGAGCGATAGCTGCCGGATTTTGAGCTCCGCCGTAAGACGAACCCGCATTTCCTCCCGAGGAAGAACCGTAGCTGCCGCCACCTACGCTGCCGCCATATTGGGCCGAAGCCAGCGCAGCGATTGTTGCCAAAACGACGAAAACCTGCGAAATAAATGTGGTTGAATATTAGTATATTGCGGAGTAAGATCTTTAACGTTTATATTGAAAACTTTTAAACTTAGATTTAACTGTGTAAAATATTAGTTTAGTACTATATAAAATAAATGTTGGTGTTGATGATTTACATTAAAGATTTACTATTAAAATCAATATTAAAGCAAAATTTAACATTTAAAATAAGATTTAATATTTACAACTGAATAGTAAGGCAAAGTTTAAGATTTAAAATATACATTTAATACTAGTGAAAAATTCACCATTTAGAAGCAAACGTCACTATTTATAATTACAGTATTTGAAAATGCAAACCCGAAAAAGCAAAGTGTGTTTCAATTTAGCTGAAGGGGCAAAAACTTTCAATTGTTACCTTCATGTTGAGATTCGGAGTGTATTGACGGGTTGAGTAGAAAGTGTACGAAGTACTGGAAGGAGTACTGGAAGGTGGAAATGCTTGGAAGGCACTGATGCTCTACAAGGACGATCTACTGCCCTTTTATACCGATTTTGTGGACTTCAAAGGTAAGAGGATGTGCTCTACAAGTGAAAAAGTGTTTGTTCGTGAGAAGATCTTCTTTTCGGATTTAGTTTGGCGGCGTGAAGGGGGGCGGAGTTGAAAAAGATGGTTAAGGGAAAGTTTTCGCGTAGAAGGTCAGATAAGCGAACGACATTAACGCAAAAGGGGGATTCTTCGTGTGCTTCAGTTCCGTCTCTATGAGGCAAAAAGGAAGTCCGGTTTTCTTGGGTTTTCGTACGCAATACCCTTGAAGAATGATGATGAGTCTACTGGCAAGGAACATGGTATCATAACAGTTAACGTATCTTGATGGAGCGATAGCATATTTGTCTGGTGATTAAGGAAGAAAATATGGAGAATATATTGTAAGCGTTATCGGTTCAAGCTTGGAATTCTCATGGTCAGCCACGTGGAATTGCTAGGAAGCGTGCGAAAAAGGTGCGATGGACCAAACAAAAGCCGGTAGAGAAGAAAACCAAGATGGCGGCGGGGAGTTGAGCCATCATGTCCTGATCGGAACTTTGCGAAGATGAGAAGTATGAAAGCGACAAGCGAAACAAAAGAGTGTCGGGCGCTTTGATTGTAGCTGTGGAGATGTCAGTTAGCTTTGTTGTTCTTTTGAATTTCGTTTCTTTTCTGTAATACTTTTTTGGGTGGTGAGGGCTGTACTGTTTTTCGTACTTGTACTCTTTTTGGGGTATAATTCCGTTGTGTATGATTTGATGCAGTAAGATATGTCAGCGAACCGAAAGCAGAGTTTTTAGAAAGGCAAATCAGGTCGTGGGATGAGTAAAAGGATTGCTTGGCATCGATTTATGGAACAAAAATAAAAAATGGGAGTATTGGTTTTATTTAGATTTGAGCAGATGGAATTAGGTCAGGCAGAAGAAGAGGAAAGTTTCGGTAGTGCCTTATGAACCAAAGGCGTGAGGGGCATCTCATGATGTGTCCTTCTGGAGATACATCGAATGTTTGCAGGAAGAGTGAGTGCTTGGTATTACGGATTGGATGTGTGGGAGAGAACGGGTTTAGCCTATGGTCCTTTGAAATCGAGTTTCGGTAGCGAGACGAACTGTACAAGCATCTTCGCTACCAATTTTCGAGAACTTACGCTTGGAAGCAACGAATGACTAATTTTGTTTCTGTAACTTGTTATTTATTTTCGTTGTTTGTTAGGTCTTATTGCAATCTTTATTCTTTCTTTATTCATTCTTTATTTTCGCACTTTAGTAATGCATTTTCGATTTTTGTTATTTATTAATTTTTATGATGAGTTTCTGAGTCATTAAAAGCGGTTCGTAAGATATGGACTCTTCTCTGTGGCGTGACAATAATGTAGTGGACTAACTGGGAAATTCAGCGCGTTCTTAACTGCCGTACCTTACTTGGCATCCTTATTGCAGATGCTGAGCATTCTTTTACTTTTTGAATGTACAATACTTATTGGCTTGTGTAATCTTTTAACTGTTCATCATCGAGCTTTTATTTACTCTTTGTTTTAGATTTTATTTATTTATTTGCTCATTTACTGGCGTATTATTTGCTATTTATTTACTTTTCAGTAAGTTCTTTAAGAAATTACCTTTGCTTGTCGTTCTTGTATTAATTGAAACTTGTTAATATTTTGTATGCATTACAAGAAATGTAAGTCTTCTGTGTTTTATTTTGAATAATTGTTTTCACAGTCGATTATGTGTTTTGGATTGTTAGTAGTATTCAAGTACCGGTATAACGGTAATGCAACGAGTGACTGCGAATCACCTGAAGTGTAGAATGTAGAATCATGGTAGCAGAAAGCTTCCAACCAGTATCTAACAATAGCTTATTGAGTTACAACAAACGTATACTATCATGTTAATTATTTTCGTAGTTCTGAAATGCAAATACTATGTATAATCACTATAATCTGTAAAATAAAAAAAACTGTCATAAGCGAAAACCTACGATGAAGTATAATATAACTATTTGAGGGTCAGACTTGGGAGGTTTTTTTAATTATTATTATAATACCAGCGTGATATTAGCTCTTGGCTGGCCATTTATTGGACTTGGGAGTTGTAAAACTTAGTCATGATTGAAAACTTGGTGTCTTCACGAGTTGAAAGAATCAAATGCCAAATGAAACAATCACATGTGAAATTGGGACTCCGACAAAAATATTTACTAAAATAATTTTAATTTTTCACATGCTTTCAGGCAAGTTATAGGGCAGTGAATACAGACAACGAAATCTTTTTACATTTTAAAGGAATTCTGGTACAGTAACCTTGTAATTGGGAGCACGCGTGATAGAATTTGAATAAACTAATAAAAACCACGCTCATTATTCGCAACAGAATGGCTTTACTTTATGAATCCGTTGTAATCATTCATATTCAGCTGTAAAATTCTTGGCTTTTTGCCATTCTAAACGAGTTTGCAAACAATCTAGACGTTAGATCTAGAAGCTTCGTACCCAACAAAAGTTAACGCTCGTCGTAAGGTCAGGGATTTCTTTTATTCCTGAACTGATCATTATCCGATTAGATATGTTGCGGTGCAGTATTTCGTTTTCTTTCTGTTTCAGACTTGTGCTACTGTTGAAGTCCTACTGTCTAGTTCTCCCCTTTTAGAACCATGAGATTCTTCGCATAGCCTCCAAATTTTCTGGGGCACAAGATTTGAATCTCCAACTGTACAAAAGATTTGACACAACCTTGGAAACTTGGTTGTCTTCGTATGCAAAAGAGCTTACATATATAATTGTTTCTTTCACAAAAACCGTGAGTCTAAATCCGCGAAGAAGATAAAAGGTCCCTAGTTTTTATGTCCTATATTGTCGTACTGAATTAGAGTTTTCCCACTATGAGAAGGAATTAAACTGCTTTCAGTTGCGTTTCCTTTTGGCGGCCTCTGTATAATTAACGTAGCATACCTGCAGAAGAAGATCCCGGCGTTCGAGTTTCACACGTGCTTTTTTGTTGCCTTGGTGACTTCTCGTGTGGTCGAAGCACCGCAGTGGTTTCCAGTGCTGAAAGCAATGCTAAACCGATTTGTCTTACTCGTCATATTTTTTCGCTGTCGTGTTTACTTTTCCTTTTTCATGTATTTTTTTATTTATTTATTCATCTTTCCCGTTCGTGAAGCTGTCACCCCCGAAGAGTGAAAGCTGCACTGGAATTTGGAGTTTTAGAGTCGTAGAATATTGTTCACCTGACAAAGACTTTAGGGAGAAGAAAAAATAAACAAAGAAAAAATAACATAAAAACATGGTACTAAATAAATAAAAATAAGAAATGGTCTTTTGTCATTAAACGGGTTAAATTATGTGAGCTACTTGATCGAAGCTACACTTTCCCTTTCATTTACATCTTTTCGTTCTTTTCCTTCTTAAGTGCGCAGAGGAGTGAGAAGCGTGACTGTCATGCAACCATAAAATGAGAGCATCCTTTACAACCGTATCATTGAGCATATGAATAAAGACGTAACAAGGACGCAGTTTCGAGGTGCGCTCGTACGGACACTTTGTTTTCGTGAAGCTTTTTCCTTTGGTGAGCTTTAGCTTTTTTTTCTTTTTAATTTTAATGAATCATGTGCTATATTCGGTATCCTTGCTTCATTTGTAGAGGCACTGTGTCATTTCACACGAGTTCGTTCTCTGTGGTTCTTTTGCTCTCGCCGTTTTGTTGTGTGGTCGCCCTTTTTTTGTGGTCGGTTTGAAGCTCAATATCGCCATAACTTGCCCGAATGTCTCAAAGGGGTCTCATTATAATCGCATTCACGCGTGACCAAGCAAATTTTGTCTGCTTTCTAAGCGTGAAATAATGACTACCTACTGTAGTGTACTGGACAGTAAGATCATGCAGGTGTGAAGAGTTGCAAATCAAATTCGAAGAATTGTGCCGCCGAGAAAAAGCGAGAGTGACCTAAAGAAAGTTATTCATTTCAAACTGTTATTAATTACGTAAGAAGGGATTGGGCAAATTAAGCATCTTTATTTCGTTAATACAGCACTTTTTTGCAGTGAATCATTGAAAAGCGAGAGAAAGAAGAAACAGCAAGGAGTGGAATTGGAAAGAATAGAATCTAAATCGATTATTCGTGACTAGGGAGTTTCCGTTTTTGTATGGTACGCTATTAATAGTATTTCAAGTAAGTCTGCTCACTTGCACGTTCCTGGCACAAAGATCATCTAAGAAAGCTGTTCTCGTTCGTAAACTAGTAATGGGGTAACGTGTAATCATTTTCCTCTTAGATTTATATATTTTATCAGAAAAAGGGTTTGAAAGCTTTTTCAGGGAGACCTAGGTACGTAATCGGTGGCCTTTTATCCTGCATTCGTTTTCGATTGTCACGAACTGCAATAGCTAAAGGACTGCCAGGGATAGAAAGTGGAGCATCCTTATTGTACGATCTGACGTAAGCTTTTCCCTGCGCCCCCGAAGAAAGGAAATTTGATTGACCTGATGCTCGACCTCTTTCCTATATTTTACGGCATTTATCTTCCTTTAATGGAAGCCGTAGAAGGCAAATCGTTACCCGGTGTCCCAAGCACGGGAAACATAAAAGAAGAACACTCCTCTGGAAGTCAGTAAACAATAGATAATTTGTAAGCATTCTCTACATTGAAAGGATGAGAGCTGCATTTTTCTACTTATGGTGACCTAACAAAAGCTTTAAAACCGCCCATTTGTCATCTGTATTCATCAGTAACAATGATATGTTTATTTTGTAACTAATTGGTTTCATGGAAGAAGAGTGTCCTGTTAAACTTGGCTGTGTCTTGCAAAAGAGTCCTGTTTGTGAAAGTTTATCGTAAATCAAACTCCCGTCGTGCGTTTGACGCTTAGTGTCGAAACCCATTGCGTTTCACTTGTCCACACCACATATTACTTTTTTATATGTTTATCTTACTCTATACATATTTTTTACATTTTTGTTACAAATTGTCTTATTTTTAGAAAATTGTCTTATTTTTAGAAAATTGTCTTATTTTTAGAAAATTGTCTTATTTTTTACAAAATTGTCTAATTTTGTGATCCTTTTTGTATTTCTTTCTATCTGCTCGTAAGTTGTATTGATATTTAAAACAATTTGACTGTAACGCGGGGTTGTGCCTATTGTCGATAACATTTCTTGTCTTGAAATTAATTGGCAAATAGACGCAAATCTAAATTATTGTAATGAATTATTTTTACATGTTTTTTAATTCTTTAAGACTTTACTATTGGCTGGAATTGTTTAAGAAATTATTTAGATTTATTTGGTGAGAACAGTATTGGGCGACGTTGTACAGAAAAGCTCATGCATTTTTTACTGTAAAAAAAAAATAAGAAGAAATCTGACTCAACCGGAAAAGGTCCGCTGTTGCTTTCGAAATTTGGCCAGAAGGTCTACAATGTATTTTGAAAGAGATTTGGCAATACACACTTTCTCGCGGATGAATGAAAACCACATACAAATCCTTGTATTGTATTTAAGACAGAAGGAAGGTGAAAATACCGCAAAAATTACGCTCTACTTTAAGGAAATTACTTTGTAATTCTTTGGAAATTCCGGGTTCGTCCTTTGACGCAGTAAATCTTCCAAAACCCCCCATACAAGCGTGTGATTTTCTTTTTTTTTTATCGCGACCAACAGGTAAATATGTGAGAAAAAAAGCCAGCAGGACACTGAAGCGTGTTATCGAATTTTTCTTTATATGTATAGTTATAATAAACCGTGTCTGCGACTTTGAAAACAAAACAAAAGGATCAAAAGCCATAAAGGTGAACTTCGTGAAGTACGCAGGAGATTACCCTCTTCCTTGTTTTTAAGATAGTAACAACCATTTTAGATGCTCTGTGCGAAATTTATCGTTTTCCGGCAAAATGGAAGGACGTGCCTGTGTGGCGTGGCTCTTCCCTATAAGTATAAAGAGAAAAAACGTTGTTAAGCGCTGAATATTAAGTATAAATGAACGGTGATGTCAGCTTGGCAGGTTTAAGCCAGTAAGCTTGTAATTTTTCCGCGAATTCTAAGAAGAGCAAAAAAGAAGAGCTGAAGGTAAAGAAGAAGACTCATCATATTTTCAAAATAATTAGGGGGATGGGTTTCTTCGTAGTTTTTGTTTGTGTATTGCTCATTTGTGATGAACCTTGTTCAGGAATGAGCGCTTCTCAAGGTCTTTGCCGAACTTTGGGGGGGCGTGTTAGGGTACGCATATGCGTGTATACATATACGTGTGCTTGGCTTTTCCCATCACGTTACTGTAGAATTGTTGATTTGCCGGACTGATACGAGTATTGAGTGTTTATTTATGTTGGGTAGTAAACTGCAAGTTTCAGAATTCTACACACGCATTCGCATTACTATTCAGCGTATAATTAGGAAATTTGAAGGGAACCACTCCAGGGAATGATTTTTAATCAGTTTTTAATTACTGTGTCAAGTTTCTTATCTGAAGCTTTCCGTGGGACACGATTCTAATGTTACACCATCGCTAGAATATGAATGTGTTTTGAAACTGTTTACACGACTTGTTTGTCATGTATGAAATTGCGAGACCGTTTCTACGAACATTTTTCTGGCGGTTTTACTAATTGGCGAGTTTCATATATAACATGTTAATCGATTGACAAAGAAATACAAGATGTTTAGT
>JAHZNP010000890.1:16564-33323 GCA_020615345.1 Triops cancriformis
CGGGGTAGGCAGCGGGGGCGGGGTAGGCAGCGGGGGCGGGGTAAGCAGCAGGGGCAGGGTAGGCAGGAGCAGCGTATTGAGCGGGTTTGTAGGCGGGTTTGTAGGCGGGTTTGTAGTCGTATTTGGCTTCACCAGCATACTGGACATCAGCAACGTAGCCGGAGTAACCATCAACGTAGTAGTTGACAATTTGGCGGCGACCGTCGGGCAACACTACGTTGTAAGATCCCTTGGTGTTATCACCGTTGCGGGTTTCTTGGTGACCCATATCGACGTAGGTGTAGTCATCCTTGACAGTGTAGTCGAAGTTGTAGTAGGCGGGAGCCTGAAGAAAAAGGAAATTGATACATTAGTTTCTTTTGTAGTCACCAAAGAAAGATGTGTCCCTTAGCCTTCACTATTTCTAGACAAGTGAAACAATGGCGATAAATAAAATAAAAACAGTGGAGATTGTAAAAAAGTGCAGTAATAAAGACAGTAAATAGTAAACGATAGAAGTAAAAGTAATGAAGTTCAAAACGCTGTTCGGATAGATAGTGACTTTGTTCGCTTATCCTCCGGATGAGGCATTGTGTTGAGTGCTACCACCTGGACGGCCAGTTAATTATTGTGCAGATGCAATGGTTGCGCTTTCAAAAGTTGGGCGTGTAGGACTTATTCTTAAACAGGGTTCCCGGTTGCGCCAATAGGTGCACAAGTTGAGAAGCCGCTATTGCTTGTATCCTTGTCTATATTGTATTTACCACTGTCACTAGGATAGCATTCGGGTAAACGTATTTTCGTTTATGATTCCACTATCACTATGATACCGTTGGCATACAAGATCTACAAGTGCACAAGCAATGGCGGCTTCCCCACTGCACAGCCGCGCACCTACCAGCACAACCGGGACTTATTCGTTGAACCGCGTTCAATAAGGCTTATTTCAAAGTAGGGTTACTTTGAAATAAGCCTTATTGAACGCCTATTTCTTCGTCATAGTAGAATGCTTATAACAGTGATTTCATCAAGTGACATTGAATTCTGTGATAGCTTGTTCGATATTTTAGAGTAGATTGTCAACCACGCCACTGATTTGAATGAAATAACATTCCTGCCATCTTCCGGGACAGGGAAATAAATTACATCCCTGGCATCTCGCGGGGTAGCGAACTACTTGAATTCACTGCGCGTCATCTAACGATGGTGGATTTAATTTCTTATGTGTTCCGGAAAGGAAAATTATTATAAAGCTGGCGAGGATCAAATGTCCAATTCACGAAAGAATAGTAGTTCTTAGAGCAGAGAAATTATATACAATTTACATTAATTAATTTTGAATCTATCGAGAACTTTTACTTACGTAGGCTTCTTGGTAGGCAGGTTTGTAGGCGGGCTGAGTGTAGGAAGGCTTGTAGGCGGGTTGTTGGTACGCAGGCTTGTAGGCGGGTTGGTAAGCGGGTTGGTACGCAGGTTTAGGGGCGTAGCTGGCTACAGGGTACGCCTCATCAGCGACAGCTAAAGCTGCAAGGGCGAGAGCGGCAACGAAGACCTGTTGATAAAAAGCAATTTTTAGAACTTTGACACAAAATTGCTCTTGTAACATTTTATAAAACAAATTAAACTGTAAAGAATTCGAAGTTAATTCCAAAACTGCACTTGTTCACACTGTATCTAGTGCTATAGGATATTTTCAGGAGTACTACGCACCTTCATCTTGTAGTAGTTATTTTTTCAAGACACTGGAAATGTGACTGATGCTGTTTCCGTCGTTCGGCTTCTCCTTTTATACGAATTTACCCATTTGTGTTACAGGCTCTCCTCCACGTTAATCGTGTCGTTGGAGGCTTGGCCACACCCCATCTTAACACGTCGAAATCGGGTGTGGTTCTTCTCCCACGAAAAATGCTTTTTTTACGAATAGGGGGGGGCGATTTTTTCTTTCTTGACAAGAAAGTCAGGTCCAGGTCGTGCTTGCGTGTGATAAGTGCCCTTAACTTTGAGAGTTGGTCCTAGTTCTCGTTTCTAAAAGGTCTCTGCTATCCGTCTGGATTAGTAACGGACCAAATGTCATTTATGGTGCTTTTTCTTTCCTTCTTTATTTTTATGGAAACAAGTTTTGTCTACGGATCAAATGTAGGTTATACAGTGATAATATAGCGTTGTCAAGAACACGAATCGTATTACATAGTTTTACGTATAACTTACGTAATGGGTTTCATGAGAATACCTCTATTTAGTGAATTTAGCGAAAGTTTAAGAAAGCTGATTTTTTTAGAAATTACGGTAATCAGCACTTGAGAGAAAGTGATACGATCTCGAGGACAGGATCATAAATTGTGAAATACTTTAACCCTGGGGATATTGCTGGTAGTTCATTGTCTTGCGACGGCATGCTTGTACTTCTGCAATGGCGTTTTGCAATTACTACAAGCCGAAAATGGAATGGAACGAAATAAGTTAAGTCGTGAGCACCAAGGCGTGAATACATTATGTGTGTGTGCTAGTTTTACGCTACGAGGCACAGTAAAGCCGTCTATTAAAATTGAGATGCGATTACTAGACCGAATACAAGGTTATTGTCCATTTTCACTTTTTTCGTTAGTAAATGGAAGTTTTCTTACACAAGGCACGCATTCCTCTTATCCCGTCAAAAAAAAGAAAGAAAAAAGTGGGGTTTCCAGAAATCAAGACTTTGGCCCAATTTAATTTAATGAGCTGCAAGAACGTAGCCTAGAATTTGGGTTTTCAGATAGGAGGAAGGGGTGGGGCGGGGGTTAAACCGCCTAACCTCTCAGGGTACGGGTTTTGATGACGGATAACGAACGCAGGAAGAATAGACCAAGGAAGTGAAAGTGTTCCGTAGAGCTGGTTTTCTGGTTTTCCTTATATCTAGAGCAACTTGTGAATTCTTTAACTTTCAAAGGTTTCTAGGTATATAGCTAACTTCATTTGGTATAGCGTGTCCCGGAAAGGGCATAAAAGTCAACTATCTAAACCAGTTTTCCCTTTTTTGGGTTCCTTTAATTGATAGCGAAAATTTTGCCCCTGAAGAATGTACCCTAGGTTAGGTAAAACTTGTTGTTTTGCAGCATTTGAAAATGCTACTGTTACAGTATGCTCGTCACGCAATCAATCAGGCTCAAAAACTTGTTTTTTACACAGAAACCAACTGTACACTTTAACAATCCTGTCAAGTTTTAAGAATCTAAGACAACGGCTAAATTTTGATCGTGCGCATGTACCTATTGTGATTAAGTATTCATTTGAATTGAAGAAGCTTAATAATACCAGTCTATTTTGGTCCTTCGTAATTGTAAATGTTTTATAGAGTAAAGCTTCAAAATGGGCTGGTCCACGCAATATATATGCTCTGCGAGAAGTTGGTGTGTTAATAAAAAAGGGAGAGTGAGTTAACGAAGTTTGAATGAGTCAGTCTTCTTGAAGCAGGAGAGCATGTCGGAGCTTTTGCTTTTGTATTTAGTCTGAGAATTTCCCAAACTTGTTTTGATTTAAAATGTTTAATTCAGTGCCTTACTTATTATTTTTTTTAACAGTCGGAGCTTGCATTATTCAATTTTCCCTTCTGTGGTCAATTCGGTCGTTTAATAATCACAGCATTTTCAAAGCATTTTTATTTTATGCAATTCTTAATTTGTTTAATTGTTTAATTTCTTTGATTCTTCAAATTCTCTGATCCTTAAATTTCTTTGACTTTTCAGTTTCTTTACTTCCTTAACATTCTTTATTTATTTAATCCCCAAATTTCTTTAATTTCATAATTTTTTTAATTCCATAATTTCTTTAATTATTTAATTTCTTTAATATTTTAATTATTCTAGTTTTTCATTTCGTTTGTTTCTTCAATTCTATAATTGCTCAATTTAAATTTTTGGGTAACTTTAATTCTTAGTTAAATTTTAATTCCCTTATTTTGTTTGTGCATTACATCCAAACTGATTCTGCTATCTTACTGTAAGCTCTTCATCAGATATTCTATAAAACTTCCGCTTTTAGCGTTTTTTAATAGAAAAGTAAAAATTTAAAGAAAAGATTTGGAAAGCGGAAAGTCGCTCATAAGAAGCTTAGTTTGAAATGCGTTTTCACTGTCGTTGCGAGTGCCGTCAGCGAAACATTGTGGTCAGCATTCGGAGGAATGGTTATCTTCACCGATATTAGCATTGGAGCCTGAGTAATTATGTCAGATTGTGTTGGTCACGATTTGAATGCGTTCTTCGACCAAGGCTACGGTGTTTTATCCCAATGGCAAAACTGTCCTCGTAATCTTCTTTCGTTATTGTTCGATTCACAAAATAGTTCCTAAGCTAAGCGTGAATGTCGGGTGTAAGAAATCACGCCTTGGCCACACTTTCTTCGACGACGGTGAACGTACTAGTTGGAAAGCTTCCTGTAAAGTTAAACACTAGAACTAATAGTGTATTATTTTTTATTGCGTAAAACTGTTCCTGGTAAAACTCTACCGAAAATAGCTACGGGTGTCTGCCACTTGGTTGAAGAAAGTTGCTTGTTTCTTTTTTTAAGAATTGCGTAATTCTTGCCGTAATGAAAAGGTAACACAGTGTGCTTTTCTTGTGGTAGCGACACGCAAGGTGTGCAGTTGCGTTGTCATTACACGCAAGAAGCATGAACACAAAAGGAAGGAAGTGGGAGTACTGGAACGAATACGAAGTGACAAGCTTGAAATCTACTCGAATTGAGTGCCCTTAAGGAATCTGTAAACATTTGTAGGGAAACCACTGCAAATATAGAAAATTGGAGTTGGTCTAGAGTAGTTCTGTATTTGTTGCTAATGTGTTATTGAAAGCTTTTATTTCTGTTTCATATTTGTTTAATTTTTGTTTGCTTCTCTATTTCTGTTTTTATTCGAAATCATCTAGTTTATTTTTATTTTAATATATTTTTATTAATTTATTCTAAATTTACACTAAATTGACACTAAATTTACACTTTGCAGGTCTTTGTGACTATTCTCTGATAAGGAAAGTCACACAACGTGACACGGATTGTAATGACTCACCAGAATACGTGTAGAATTGTTTTTAGGTTTGATGGTTGATGTTTCAGTTCGTTTGATGCAAAATAATTCTGCGCTTATAATTGAATTTTACAGGTTATTTGACTCAGCAACGCATAGTAATACCATGCTATATAGGTTTTTACTTTCTCCGTAGTATGGGTTCCTACAGAATTTGAATTGTGGATTTTTTTTACGATTCTACGGTATATCTGAGGATGTGTTACATGACCTACTGGTTTCTAGTTTAATGCATCGAATAAAAGCGGCACCCAATGAATCTTCCTACTGACGTCAGACCCATAACATAACGGGAAATCAAAAGATTTCCCACCACTCAACACATCTTCGACTATCAAGATAGGTGAAAATCCTAGAAGTATTACGAAAAAAACACATTTCATACAATAAAAGCTTAACGAGAGATATATTTCAAAAATCTTCCCTGGTGACTTTGCTGACAACGGATTCGCTCCTCGAGACAATTAGCGCAAGGACGCTTTAAACAAAAACGGCATTCCGGCACCGAAATAACACAATGGCTGAATTTGAGCGTTTCAGGAATTGTCACTTGTTCACAGTTGACGTTGAATCGAAAAGGTACTAATTGTCATATGGATCTTTCGAAGACCTACGATGGAATGCAAACTTTTAGCCCCGTGTGCGTGTTTTTTTTCTTCCGAAAGACACATGTTTCTTATTTAAATTATAATCAGCGATTTTTCTTGGCAATTTTCTGATTGTTTTACAAAGTCATTGCACATTTGGGGCTCAACTGATGGGCGATTATTTGAGAAGTTATTAGTTTTCGTAATAATGGAGATGTGCAAACGATTTTTTTTGTTTGAGCACTAGACAACTGGGGTAGGTAATTAAAGAAAGGATAGTTTAGTAACTACCACTGATTTTAGTTTCATTTCAGAACTTGCTGTAAACCAATTATTAATTAATACCTTGCAAAGGAATGCGGAAATCTATTATATCTTTCGTATACTACTTCGGGATACATAATTCCTACTTTAACGTTCGCGATCATGTCACGAGAGGTACGAGTGAAGTAGCCGCAATGTTAACGGCTTGTTTGACGCCCGAAGTACACACAGTACAACAGAGGTTTTCTTGAGAATGGACAAATTGAGTAAGAAGCCCGTGCTTATTTTAGATACATTTTCGACGAAGCATTAAGACAAAAAAGCAGAACTACTATGACTTTCAGCATTGGAGATCCGTTCACCATAAAAGTGCACGTGGAGTGACACACTGGAAATTGGGCTTATTCCAGAATAGGTTTCTAGTTACGATGGTAGGGTGCGCTCATGGAGATGCCACCATTGTTTGTGTCCCTGTTTCAGGTTACTACTGTCAATAGGATACCACATGCTTACAAGATTCATTACAAGGTACCTTTCTTTTGCAGATCTTTCACAGAAAAAATAATGTAATTTTTATGCTAATTTTTTAATGCTCATATCATGTACGCGAATTATTCACTGCACTTCGCAATTTCATCGTGGGAAGTTCATATACGGATCATGTTCTCCTAACTACTCCATAAGTCAAAACTCCAAAATTTCTCATGTAAGCATTCTTTTATTGTTTCACAGACAATACTTTAGGATATATTTATACAATACTCTAGATCCCAAAACTATTTTGTTTTGGGGAAAGTATGTGGAGCATTTTTACACGCGCACAGACAAATCTGAAGGTACTAACAATCCTGAACAATGTCACATTGTTATGGCGTCAGGCTTCGGATACATCCCTGTCGGTTCCCTATTTGGCATTTAGTACTTGCTAGGGTACCTGGGGGCATCGTACTTGGGAGCCTCGTATTTGGGGCTTTCGTACTTTTGAGCTTCGTATTTAGGAGCTTCGTACTTGGGACTTTCGTACTTTTGAGCTTCGTATTTAGGAGCTTCGTACTTGGGAGTTTCGTACTTGGGGGCTTCGTACTTGGGAGCTTCGTATTTAGGAGCTTCGTATTGAGGCTGACGGTACTCGGGTTGGTACTCGGCGCGGGGTTTCTCTTCGGGGTATTTAGCTTCACCTTCGTAGGTCACGTCAGCCTTGAAGCCTTCAACGGGGTCAGCCTTGTACACAACGGTTTGTTTACGGCCATCGGGCAAGACAACGTGGTAGGATCCAGTGATGGTTTTGCCGTCGCTGGTTTCTTGACGGGAGTGATCGTCATATTCGTCTTTCACGGCGTAGTCGAAGCTGTAGGGCCTAGGTGGCACTGGGGCCTGCATAACACCAAGAGAGAGGAATTTAATACATTTATTAAGTGACACATCCAAAATTAGTATTTAAATATATATTCACGTATGTGTACGTGAAACTTTTCTGTTGTATGTACGTATATGTGTAGAGTACTCCTTAAAAAAAGAACCGAACGAACCGTTCTATACGTAACGGCCCGGCAATTGCGTCTTCCGAACCTTTGTGATCCGCAACAAGACTTCCTCCTCAGTCGCGTGGGACGTTAGCAATAGGACGGTTTGTTTGGGTTGTTTTTTAACGAGTACGGTACAGTATCTACACATGCAGTTATATATGTATTTAAATTAACTAAAGTGAAAAATCAGTAGATAATTATTTGAAATCTCGATGTTTCAATGTGAGTCCACCTTTGCATGATTTAAATACTATAATAAAAAATCTTATTCGAAATGTTAGACAATAATTAAATTATGTAACAAGTGTTGAAACTTACGTAGGTGGTGGCTTCATAAGCGGGTTTGTAAGCTATGGGACGGGGAGCATAGGCCTGAGCGGGTTGAGCGTATTGGGCGGGGGCGGGGTATTCAGATTCCTTGGGTTTGTAGGCGGGAGCAGCGGGGGCCGAGTAGGGGCGGGGGGAGTATTTCACTTCCTCTTTGTAAGGGGCAGGAGTAGGGTAAGTGGTAGGGGCGGCGTATTTGGGGGTGGTGTATTCAGCACGTTTGGGCTCATAGGCGGGGACACTGGGGTACTTGGGCTCCTCCCTGTAGGCGGGCCCTTCTTTGTATTCAGCAGCGGCGTATTTGGGCTCTTCCTTGTAAGGGGCGGGGGCAGGGTACTCTTGGACCGGTGTTTGGTACTTGGGCTCTTCTTTGTATTGAGCGGGACGGTATTCCTGGGGTTGGGGATACGCCTTGGGGGCAGGACGGTAAGGTGTGTCGTAACTGGGAGGAGCTGCCAAGGCGCATGCCGCTACGGCTAATAAAATGAACAACTGTCGAAAAAGGGGAAAATATATATTTAACATTGACTTGGAAAATGTATGAGATAAAATTATAATTAGAAAATGTAGACTTCGAAATGGAAACAGAATATTTATAGAAAAAAACATACATAAAAAGTACGCGTTGTTTGGGAATTGTTTGTCACAAACATTAAGAAATAATTATAAAATTTAGCATAAAATGTTAAACCTTATACCTTCGGTTCATGAAAGAATATTTAGCCAAATGTGGAATTTTGAACAGGCAAAGCAGAACTAAGTTTCGAATTCGTAAAAACTCAAATATTTTTTAAAATTCATTAAAAATCGTTTAAGTAATGCAAAATAATAAAACCGAATAAAAACACAAAATGAAGCAGAGATGTAAAAATTAAAGACGAATATTGTGGAACCGAAAATAGTTCTACAATTTTCCTTTTAATGAGGATGAAAGGTTTGAACCTTTACAACACAATGCGAATATCAGAATTTGAACAAGTCAGGCAGCTCAAAACTTACCTTCATTTTGTTTAAACTGGCTTTGTTCTTCACTGGAGTGGTGAGTGACTTCAAGTGTGCTTTCTAAACGAACGAACTCTGGTTTTATAGTGAAATACCCCGCCCGGCCTTCAGGTCGTAAGTTGAAATCTATGGGAGAAAGGAAGGCGATGTTGGGTAGGCTCTCCGTTACTTTGGCCTTTCTTCTTCACCACAAGAAACTCATTGGTACTCTTTAAAGTTGCCCGTGGAGGAAAGTTGTGGAATTTTCATATGGGAGCTTCTTCGGCACGATTTTTCTCTTTTTTTTCTCAAGGTAGAAAAAGGTTGCTTGGTTGACCGCACCTAACGTGATTATTACCAATAGGATAGAAGCAACACGTATTAAAAATAAACACACGAAAAGCATTTCTAAAAGAATAAAAATAAATAAACAAAAACAATTTAAGCAAAAGATCACAAAGGACAAATTAAATAATTTCTACGTAAAAACCTATTTTAAGTTCGTTCAACAGAACTGTTTCCTCTCTCCTGTATGTACAGTACAATTAATCAATTTGGTACTGATTGTGATTGTCACAATTTACCTTACGATGATATAAGATGGAACGCATATTTTTAATGTCGTGTGGTTTATTTTTCAATTATATTTGAAAGAAACCGTTATAATTTTTCGAAGTATCTTAAAGTGCCATTTTTGAGTCCTTGTTTATGCTTTCTACTATCAGTATAGGGTACCATTGACTTACAAGATTGTTATTGTCAGACGTGTGATAGTAAAATTGTATTCACTCAATTGGTAATACCAACAAGGACACGAACATTAGCGGCTTCTCCACTAGCGCAACCTGGAACCCTACTTTGGAATAAGCCCTATATAACAGAATACTGTAAAAAACCCATCAATTTCCACACGTTGCCATTGATGAAACTGAATCTAGAAGCACCAAAGCCTCGATTCTAAAACATAGAACGGGCGTATATCGGAAAAGTACCTAAATGCCCAGTAGTTCGTGATATTTCCTATTTGTATGTTGATAACAATTGCGGATGTCTCAGACTCAAAACGTCTGTTACGTTTCGCGCGTATTTCTAGCTCTTGAGATGGCGGCTGCTAAACTGACGCCCCTAGTGACACGAGCGTTAACTCCAATTTTGAATATGTCCTACTGTTTCTGTTCGCACAAAGAGCGTTTCTTTTCATATCCGTCCCCTATCTTTCTTAGCAGCTTGAAATAACTAGACCGGTGATTCTTAAAGAAAGATATTAGATTTATGACAGATATACAACATGACCCAATATCCGAAGCAGTCACAACAAAATTGTAAACGCTAATTTCGCACAAATAGGTTCATCACATGAAAATCTAATGACTTCTTTTCATTTCCATAAGGCACGTTTCATTGCTTAATAAGGGTAGGAGTAAGATCGGCCAGCGTTGTCATCAGCTTCATTGGAAGCATAAGTTTCAGGTGCCTTGTAGTTGGTCTTCGGTCTCGGTGCCGGTGCGGGAGCAGGTCTGTAAGCGGGTACGTCGTACTGGTCGTTCGCTTTGGAGCTTACGGCAGGTTTGGGCTTTTCTTCGGGGTAGACAGCTTCGCCTTCGTAACGGACATCGGCAACGAAGCCTTTTTCGGGATCGGCGCGGTACGTAACAATCTGCGTACGGGAGTCGGGAAGCTTCACGGTGTAAGAACCGGTTAGACTATCGCCATCACGGTTTTCGTTCTTAGAGTACGTCGGATTACCGGTGTCATCCTTTACTTCAAAATCGTAGTTGTATTTGGCTGGGATCTGTGAGAGAAAAAAATCCGATAGTTCAATGCAAAAATTCAATTGTTGTGATACTTTTGGTTTTAAAAATTCAATTGTTGTGATTCTTTTGCAGTATTTACCGCGGGGTAGGATGGCTCGTCCTTGTAAGAATTTTGAGCTGGTTTACTGGGTGCAGTGTATTGGACTTGTCTGGAAGCTTGTGGTTTGGCTTGCACGTACGAATTAGAAGGAGCGGCTTGGACAGCTGAGACGTAAACGCTATCTAACCGCGCTTGCCTGTCATTGTAAGCGTCCTGCACCGGCTTGGACGAGTATTGTTCATCGTAGTCGTTCGTAGGCGCCGCGTTAACAACAGCGGCGAGTACTAATGTCGCACAGATCTAAATAAAATTGAATTATTGTAGACAAATACTTTTGAAATTTAGACCACTATACAATTAAGGTCTTGTTACAGTTTTGTTACAGTTAAGTTACCAATAATCGTAGTTCGATTTCAGGAAAGTCTTAATTAAATTCATTTAGAGATTAAATTACTATTAAAGCACAGTTGGAATTAGAGAAAATCTAAATTAAAATCAGTTAAAGATTAACTTAGTATTAAAATCAAAATTCGAAAGCTTGCATAGCGGAAATAAAAAAATACTAATTAAAGAGCTAGTTGTCAAAACTGAAGGTAGGCGTGCCAAAGTTTAACGAGAAATCCATGCAACTACATAGCGAACACACACACACACACACACAAAAAGAAATAGAAAAGCTGGTTAACAATTAGTGTGCCAGCTATTTAAAAGCTAAATATGAGCAACCTACCAGTTTCATTGTGTCACTTTGAACTGTTCGATTGTACCGCAAGACTGCCTTGAAGGACAATGTTCCAGCTCTTATATACCTGGAATTCTCAGAAAACAAAAGCGGGAAGAGAAAGGGGAAACTGTTAACTTCTCTTTTGTGCACATTTCAACCCTTTAAGTTCTCCAAAAAGTGCGCCACGGATTTCGTGCACATAAACTGCACCTTTTTGGACATGAAAGCGACACTTGAAACCGATTGACGGTGACAAAAATAAAAATATGGAAAGCTTTCACTAAAAGCCGTCGAGCCAAGTACGCTCGAGTGCAAGTCCGGTATTTGACAAAATGAACAGGGAGTGCAAAGAAACGTAACCCAGGGTTTATTGTAACTGACTTTTCTTTAGGATTGTGATTTTACTTTCAGATTAGGGTGTAACGTCACGTTTGCAAACTGCGAGATAAATCTGAGGTACCAAGCAAACCGGGAGGGATTCTGAAAATTAGAACGTAGGAAAAGGCTTGAATCAGATACAAGCGTTTGCAGGAACAGAGCACGTTTAATAAGAAACACGAAATTTGAATTCGCACGTTTGAGAAACTGTAACAAAAAATGTTATTCTTATTTAAATTTTATTGCTTTTCCCGTCAAAATTTCATTACACTCTATTTCCTGCTCGCCACGCAGCACAATCTACTTTAATTGATTAAAATTGTCCTTGTAGAGAATCAGGCCATGGAATATTCATAAAAAATTCAATTTCTACGCTCGCGTCCTACTAATGACCCCACCAAAGGGCTGAAAAGCGAGAAATTTCCTCGGGACATTGATTTCTACGCAACTCTAGGAACGTTTCTTACGTTTAAGGGGAAAAACTTGTGTTCCGGGTAACTAACCCTCTGTACTTGACACTTCCGACTGCGTTTTGTCAAGAAAATGCGTCAATTTTGTGCTGTATATAAAGGAGAACGAGACCCAAAAGTTGTATCAGTTCACAACTAAACAATCTTTCAAGCAATAGCTCGTGATTTAATATAGTTACATTCAACATGAACATGAAGGTAAGATCTCGTGATTTAGACATTTATTGTTATTATTTATCTGTTGTTCAGGTACTCGTTCCTTGTAAAGGTCATATTTTCAATTATTAACATTTGCCTTTAAAACATTATTTGTATTTGTAAACACTTATAAAATATTAGCTGAGCCAGGAAATAATGACAGAAATCAAATGAAAAATCTAATACTTCGTATTTCAAAAGGTTGCTCTTATTTTGGCCTGTGTTGTCGCTTACGTTGCAGCTCACGGATCTTACGGACATGGAGGCCACGACGACAGCCACGATTACTATGTAAAAAATTGAATATCGCCGAGAACTTTTGAAATCAAAGTCGCATAATTTTTCTCTAAACAGGCTCCTGCTTCATACAAATTCGGATATGACGTTGCGGACCAGAAATCTTACGTAAATATGGGACACCAAGAGCACAGAGATGGAGACAAAACTCAGGGTAAGGAAATTTAAGTTTAAAATGGTTAAAATGACGGTTTAACGGATTTCAAGGGGGAAATAGTTGCGAAAAATTTACTTTTGTATTGTTAGGAGTTTATTACGTTCATTTGCCTGATGGTCGCTTGCAAAAGACTGAGTACGTCGTCGCCGGAAAATCGGGTTATATGCCCAAAGTTACCTTCGTGGGACACGCCGGAAAAGGCTATTAGATCCTGACTAATGGACGAAGGGATGAGATTGCAAATTCACGGGAAAAATGTGTTTCCTTGCTTGCTGAGCACGCTTTGAAATTTCATCGAGTTTTATTGTATATAATCAGAGAGCTCTTATTACCTGCTGACTTCTCCTTCCAACTTGCTTTAAAGACCTTAACACCGGAGTGAATGTGTCAGTAATACACGGAACCTGAATGCTACACAAAAAAATTACATTTAACGAATTGAAATTTTATTGAGAATAAGGATCTTAAACGCCCACGTACCCGGGTGGGTTAGGTGGTTAACCCCTTCCGAAGTTTTTGTTTCATAATGGGAACATTAGAATGCCCAAAGAAAAACAAAATGCAATTGCCCCTCTCTGTCGACACGAAGCTTAGTGAGTGGATTAATATTTTTTCACTCTTTCTTTTCTTCGTAATTTATTCACTAAGCCCTCGTCTATAATTTGTAGGTAATTTAGTGAAAATGGCTGAAATGAATTAGTAAGAAAAGTGAGTGAAAACGCTAAAGTAACTGAGAAGCAAAAAAATCGTCTTTTGATCTTTACGATATTTTATTAATTACTGACATCTCTGGAAAGCTCATACGTAACTATTTTTTTTAAAAAATGCATGAACTATTTTGTTCGACCACCTTTGCCCAACGATTGGGTAGATCAAAGACTTCTTTCTCTAAGAACATCTCCTATTTCTGTGCGAAAAACTGATCGAGGGGCTTTTTTTATGGCCTTCAGGTTTGCGATTTTTCCCCGTGAAGAGTATTTTAAAGAGCGCGGAAAAGACCGTATTCTGATAGAGCAATGTCAGGACTGTACGGAGAGTGCTGCTAGAACATCCCAGAAAAATTCCAACAGTTTTTGTCAGGTCCGCAAAATGTGTGCTGCTGGGTGTTGTCGCAGTGAAAGGTTATGCCTCTTCTTTTGGCCCATTCCGGACGCTTTTGAGCAATCGAATCTTTCAAATTTGCCAAATCCTCGCAATAAATGTAGGTATTCATGGTTTGGCCTTCTAAGAATACTTCACGACAAACCACTCCCTCAAAATCTCACCAGATGCACAGCATCACATTTTCCCGGAGGAGCCCAGCTTTAGGGACGGTTTGTGGACGTCTCTCCCTTAATCCTCGAGATTTTTTTTCTTCTTACGTTACGGTAGACAATAAATGTTTAACCTCCCATAATCACCTTCCTCAAAAAAAGAAGCTCCTTGCCTTTATTCAGCAACAAATCGCACTGCCCACGTGCTGTTCCAGGTCCTGTCGCTCAGGTCATGCGTGAGCCACGCGTCCGCTCTTTTCACGTATCTAGCGACTTTCGGGTGGTTCACAACGCTTTCTTGTGATGCATCGACGATCTCCTGTATATCGTGAATTGTTAGATATGAGTTTGCGTCCACCGAAGTCGTCATTTGTCCCGTATCGACCTCTTAATGGCGACCGGTCAGTTACCATCTTTGATATAAAAATTTCCATTTGAAACAGTGGACACCGTTTCTGAACTACGGGTTCTTTTAGGCACTGGGACCGTAAACGGCACAATTTTCTTTAGACCTTTACGGAGCGTACAGACATTTGTGGAAAGTATAACGCTTAAAAAGGCAACAATTTCCAGAGGTAGACTACCGTTCGACTTTCAGCGTTGAATAGAAACTTAATATTCACGTTTAGTAATTACCAAAATTTAGTTTATCAATCACTATAGACCCACCTTGCTTGTTTGTGAACAAAAAAGTGCACATTCACACTCAGAGAAAAACTCGGGCTGTTTGAATGTGAAAGGGTTCCAAAACGCGACACGACTAACTGAATGACCCAATATTTTCGTTTTCTTTCTCCTCCTCGTCCTTATTTACATTCCTCGCGAATTGTTACGGTTAAGGTCACCTTTCCCATTAAATGAATAAATAAGTAAAGCAAAAATCTGTACAAGCTTCTTACAAGTCATGTGATTCATGTAAATAAAAAGGGCGTGGCACTTTTCGGACACTTGCTGTAAGATCCGCCCAGTGTTTTCCGTTGCCGTGAGATTGTGCAGTGTGAGAATTTGTTGTTGTGTTTTGTCCTAAGATGGGACTAGAAGTGAACCACAGATGCTTACCAAATTGTGGATCTGAGACGTGGTAGTTTTTCACGGAAGGTATTTGGATGAATCGACTTAATAATTTCCTTTGCTAAACATTTTTCTGTTAGGATGGACAAAGGGTTACGACAGTGTACCAAGACCAGAGTCAACTTCAAAGGTAAACAAATCCTGACTTCCAGAGTAAACTTTGATTGCAGTTGTTTTTATTTTACAGGTAAGATACATACACTGACACACATCGTCAAGTGACTTCCATAACCATAAGGTTTGGCAAGAAATGGAGCTAAGACTTAAGAAAAGTCTCGTGAACAAGCATACTGAAAAGGCCATCCTTTCGTGGTATCAAACCACAAGGATTCTTTTCAATTTATAATCATTACTAAAATTTTGCACCTTGATACTTTAGACCTTATTGCTCGGCGGAGTACGCTGGAGCTTCGTACTTGGAAGACTCGTACGCTTTAGCTTCTTCGGCTTTGTATACCGCTTGCTGATTTTGTGGCTGGTACTGAGCAGCCGGCTTAGTTTCGGGATACTGAGCTTCCCCTTCGTAAGTTACGTCAGCTACGTATCCTTGGACAGCATCGGCCTTGTAGACAACGGTTTGTTTACGTCCGTCCGGGAGGTAGACATGGTAGGAGCCGCTGACCGTCTTACCGTCGCTGGTTTCTTGCCTGGCGTGATTGTCGTATTCGTCCTGGACTTGGTAACCAAAGCTGTAGGGCTTGGGAGGAGCCTGTGTAAGGATACAAGAGACACACAATGCAATTATAAGTATTAGAATAGGACTTTCTTACAACACAGGAACTTGATAGCCACACACAAGAAGTAAATGTAGCCAATTGTGTGTGCGTTTTTTTTTTTACAAGGAAACGCGTGTCTTGGGAAGTTTCTTATTGCTCCAAAGGAGTCGAATATCACGATGTTAGAATAGAATGTCCTGTGATTACTACAGTCTACCTTGACTAGATTTACACATTGCGTGTTCGCTTAGATTTAGTATTGTAGGGTACTTACATAAGTAGAGGCTTCATAAGCTGGTTGGTACTCTTTAGGACGAGAAACGTAAGTTACGGAAGGTTGGGCAGCTTGGGTGTACTGGTCTGCGCTGGGTTTGTATTCAGCAGCTGGGGTGGAGTAAGACTTGGGTTTCGGGGCAACGTACTTCTGCGCTTCCTGGTAAGTAGCAGGAACGTACTCGACTTTTTTGGGTTGGTAGGCAGGCACGTGGGACTCAGCTTTGGGAGTATAAGCTTGAGTGGCGTACTGGGGCTCCTCTTTGTAGGCCGGGGTGGTGGAGTACGTTACTTCCGCTTTGTACTCAGTTTTAGCGGCGACGTATTTGGTTTCTTCCTTGTAAGGAGCTGGGGCAGGGTAAGCTTGGGGAGCAGGGTAGTTGGGTTCGGCTTTATAGGGGGCAGCAGTGGTAGTGTATGTTTGAGGAGCAGGGTAGTTGGGCTCTTCCTTGTAGGCAGCAGGAGCGGGGTACGCTTGTTGTTGAGCTACGTACTTGGATTCCTCTTTATAAGGAGCGGGAGTGGAGTACGTTTGGGGAGCGGGGTACTTAGGCTCCGCTTTGTAAGGTGCAGGAGTTGGGTACGTTTGGGGAGCGGGGTACTTAGGTTCCTCTTTGTAAGGTGCAGGAGTTGGGTACGTTTGGGGAG